>CAHIKZ030003885.1:0-10000 GCA_903632075.3 Acanthosepion pharaonis | reverse complement strand
ATTCATCTCTGAAGCCCGTTCGTAAACCGAAACTATTTTTACAATAGGAATCAATGTAAAATGGTTGGTTGGTTGATTGATTTATCGGCATATCAACACCTCTAGGGGTTATTTAATGCCGAAATCTATATATTTTGTATGTAATTTTATGCTTTCAACTACAGATATTTTGTACATAATTTTCTACCTTCACGGCAAATGTATGTTGTTTAGATATATAATTTGTAGATCATAGAATGTATTGTTGGTAATTTTACTATAAAATGTATTTTTACATCTTTTTAATGTTGCCTTGGTTGTCATTTTGCTACAAAAATGCATTGTTGCTAATTTTATGATAAAAATGTATATATACCGTTAAATAAATAAATCAAACAGTACATTTTTATCATAAAATGAGCAACAATGCATTTTTGTAGCAAAATGACAACCAATGACAATTAAATTTCGGCATTAAATGACCCATAAAAAAAAATTTAATTTCCTTGAGAGCTTTAAGTAATAAATTTATAATATATGTTATTCTTACTCGCATTATTTACATTATTCGGACTGTTATCCTCATCGCCACATTTTGGCCATTGTACGCTACGGCCTTCTTCAGGCGATTGGAATGTCGAATCGAACCCTTTATTTCGTCCACCGAGGTAGATTATTCTAGTCTCACGTGTCATGCCTCTTCCAGATGTCTCAATTATTTCCCTTTAAGTCAAATCTCCAAGTTTTTGGTTCACTTGCGGCCTAGTATTGAACTCACAATTCTTTGGGTCTAGTCACTGGATCTAAGCAACATCTTTATCCACTGGGCAATGAAGATAAGGATAACACTCTGAATAATGTAAATAATGCAAGTAATCATAATACCTCCTCTCAGAGATATAGAGGCCGAAACCTTGATAATATGGCAATGAAGATGAGGATAATTGGTCGAATAAAGTGAATAAGGCAAGTAATCATAATACCTCATCTCAGAGATATTGAGGCCGAAACCTTGATAATATGGCAATGAAGATGAGGATAACAGTATGAATAATGTAAATAATGCATGTAATCATAACAACTCATCTCAGAGATCCAATCACCTGAAGAATGCCGGAGCGTACAACGTCCGAAACGTTGTGAATATGGCAATGAAGATGAGGATAACAGTACGAATAATATAAATAATGCAAGTAATCATAATACCCCATCTCAGAGATATAAAGAGATATGTTATTCTGTTTTCACAGTTGAATACATGGTAGATGATATTCAGCTTTTGTGCATATACATGTTAGTGTGGACATAATTAATATGGAAGTGATGTATGTTGTAGTTTTGTTGAAGTTTTATTCTGGAATATTATTTGATTTCTTTAGGAAATTATAGGATATGTGAATTAACGTCATAAAAGAATTATTTCATGTTTGTTAATTTACTGTTTGGTTGATTGTTTCATCCTCTAGCGATTATTTAATACTGAAATCTAAATATTGTGAACACAATTTTATGGCTTCAACTACAGACATATTGTATATAATTTTATACTTTCATTTTTATTACTCATTCTGTATTTAAACTGAAAACAATTTAGATTTCAGTTTTGGTGATCTTGACTTCAGCGAAGTGACATGTGTCGGACTAATTTTCTTGAAAATAGTAAGAAAAAATGTATAACTGTAATAATTCATTGTTTAGACCAATGGCTAGTAATTTAGTTTTTACTACTGTTCTGAGTTCTGTACTCACTACGTGACCAACACAAAACCGGTTCCTGAAATGTCGGAAAATTGAAGTTTTCCATTATGCCTTTCCCAATTCCAACAAATTTTTGATCCAAATCAACATTTTTTTTTTTTTTAATTAGGCACGTTGAAAAACCGGTTTTAGTTCGTCCAATCACTGAAATTAAGCAACGTTCAGCTTGGTCAATACCTAGATGGGTGACCGCTTGGGAATACCAAGTGCTGTTAGCTTGGATGTGTGAATGTAATGGAAATCGGGTTCGTTATATTCATTATTCGGGCAAATATCCTTGGGAAAGATATGAATCAACCTATTCTCCTCTCAGCTACGGATTAAATAGTAGGACTTGTACCAGATAATGTTTTCAAAAAATTATTTCAGTTCAAAAATATATTTCGGCTTTAAATAAGCTTAAAATGGTTGATAGCCCGTAAAAAAAACAATAAATTTATAATTAGGTTAGCATGGATCGCTAAAAAGAAACTGAATTTTAAATATATATATATATATATATATATATATATATATATATATATATTCGCATTCTCTTTGTAAAATAAAATACGGAAAAAATAGAAACATGATGATAATTAAATTTATTACTTTCATATTTTCTTCTGAAATCCATCGACGATGAGAAACGTTTGGATATAAAAGAGGGACTTCTTCGAAAATGTTGACACACCCTCCCGTTGCCTGCACTTGAGGGAGATTCGTCGTAATAAATGAGGTGGGGTGAGGATGAAATAAATCAGAAAATGTTAATAAAAAGGTCTTTTTTAATAAATGGGAGTGGTTGGAAAAAAATTAAAATAAGTCTTTTAAAGTATGAAAAACAAATAAATGTCCATTAATGTTTTTAAGTAAAAACCAAACAAAATCGATCATAAAGTCTAACCAACGTCACAATGTAATGATTGACTAAGTGTAACTGAGATGTGAAACAAGGTCACAAATCTGAAGCACCCAGCGTGGGTCGAACTCACTCGTAATTGATCTACCGAGACAAGCTTGCTAACACCACGCCAAAGTGTCCCTAACGTTACAATGTAAATAGATTTCTATCAATGGCCAGTAAATAAATAGGTATTTACTAAGCGTAGTTTAGATGCAATTATGGAGCACCCAGTGAGGATCGAACTCACTACTCGGTCGTAATTGTTTTAGTGTAACAAGTTTGCTAACCTATTACACCATGTCGAAGTGCCCTTAAATAGTGATTTACTAAGCGTAGTTTAGATGTAGCACACGGCTAAAAGGTTAGAGCACGTTGTGAGTATTGAACTTACTTTACCATTACACCACGTCGAAGTGATCTGGCCCATTAAATATATATATATATATATATATATATATATATATATATATATATATATATATATATATAACAGCGTCTCAAAATAATATTTTCTTTATCTTGTTGGCTCCCACTCTTAATGAGCAGGGGTGTGGGGAGACGTTTATTTGGAACCCGAGAATACCTGTGTAAATTTATTCCAAACTAATCTTCATCATCAGTGGTCTTAGGGTCGCTGTGTAAGCACCTGACTATCTCACGACACATGCCTCAGTAGGTCAATATTTAATTAGTCCATAACATTTCAGATTCCAGTCGGAGACGTTAGATGTATAGTGTGAAGTAGACTTTAGAAGGAACCGGAAGCCCAGTCCTAAACAGGAAACAGGGGATAAACCTCTACTCTTGTTCAAAAGACTGGGGAGGAGTGTGAAGTAGACGATAGGCGAACCTATCTACTCCTATTGTGAGAGAGAGTAGAAAAAAAATAATTAGTCAGAACCCAGTCGGAGATGTTAGGCGTATAGAGTTGAAGCAGACTTTGGAAGAAACCGGAAGCTCAATCCTAAACGGGGAAACAAGGGATAAGCCTCTACTCCTGTTCAAAAAACAAAATTGGGAAGAGCTCTTCGATTAGAATAAAAGTTTCTGAGAAAAACTTTCACTACTCTCAAAAGAAAACCTTTAAGAGACCATTTTTTGGTTGCTTTTGTTTAGTGGCATATCAGCACCTCTCTGGGTTATTTAATACCGAAATCTAAATTTTAATACAGTTTTATGGTTTCAACTAAATATATTTTGAGCGCAATTGTTTGCTTTAACTACAGATAAAATGCATTGCTGATTATTTTACTATAAACATGTATTTTTCTCCTTTTTTATATAAAAATGTATTGCTCGTATTTTTTACTATAAAAATGTATTTTTATACTTTCATACTGTTTTGTTTGGGGATTCATTATTTTCCCGTGGGACCCTAACAGGTACAAGGTGGACCCAGGAACAACAGCAATTAAGAGGTGCTTCCACGCTCCTCAAAACCTCAATCTCTCCATTAGAGGTCTTGCTGCCGGATGTAGTTTATCGTCTTAACCATGACTGAGGATTATTTGTGGTAAGTGAATATCGACATATTGAAATCAGTCTCGCTTTACCTGGCATTTGGCCATTCGGTCCAGCTAGACCATCGTTTTCTGAAGCGGTGTGCCCCCAATTTAATAGAGTAATTTATTAATTATTTTTTATATTTAAAAAAGGCACACGTTTCATACAAACATAAAGGATGACTTCTATATTATTTTCCTATTTTCAAATTCAATTTGGTATGACGGTAAATTACATCTGCGTCCTGGGTAAGACGATAAACTACATTCATCAGCAAGGCCTTTAATCATGGGGTTTTGAGAACGGGGAACCATCTCTTGGTTGCTGATGTTCCCGGGTCCAACCCTGATTCGGGGTGGTAGCACCTGTTAGAGTCCCGGCTATGGACGAATAGTAAACACCCAAACTGTAGTCAAAACACTATGAAAGTGTAAAAATAGGTTTTAATACCAGCAATACATTTTTGTAAAAATATTACCAGCAATGAATTTTTGATAAAAAAAATTTATTACCAGCAATACATTTTTGAAAATAATATTACAAGTAGAGTTGGTAGGTTTGGGAATTTGTTTCGGTATCATTTTTTCCGCGGTTTTCGATTAATTTTCGGTTTTTAATTTCGTATTTTTACTTTCTAAAGAAGCCATTCATTTTCTTGTGTAATAACATTTCCAGTCGATCTCTGATTTCGTTTGAGATTGATAAATTTGTAACTTAGTCCGTTCAACTCGAAAACTCTCGTGTATTTCTGGTCCAATCTTAAAAAAAAAAAATATTCATATGGCTGGAAAGAAAATAAAATAATCTTTCTAAATATGTAATTTGAATGTGCTTTTTTATTCATTGAATTATATTTAACAGCAAGTTAAGACGGTATTTTGCTTTGAACAGCCGAAAATGCCAAATATTTTTTTCCGAGACCAAATTTTACGCATTACTTTGTTTAAAAGAAAAAAAAATCAACGTAACTAATCTTTATCAATATTCTTGAAATTGTTCACTCAATTAGAAGACACCTTAAACTACAACCAGGAAGATGTTCATTTCTTCTCTGACCCGTGGAAGCGAATTCCTTAAAAAAATTATAAAGAAAACAAAAATAAAAGCAACTGATAGTAAAATGAAATCTGTGGTAAAAGAACTTTCAAATTATTGAAACTACTGTCTGACACTGGCAGACACTTGTTTTCGATTAAAGTTTACTTATTAAACTTTCGAAATTGGTAAAATACGAAAGAAATCGTCACATAAAATATCTATATTTGTGTCTTTGGACAACACATTTTTGAGAGAAAATGGTATAGCTCTCCAGAAATTTATGATGTGGCCAAAAAATGAAACCCCTCAATTTTAAAATAATTAAAAATACTGCAATTCTTTTCTGGTACGCCAGTCAACTGTTATTATATAAATAAATTTCTTCTAAACAAGGAAAATCAATGAGTTACTTTTTCCCCCCTAATTAAATTTATGTTTTTCTAGCGAATATACACTTAAAATTAAATGTTAAAAATAATTAAGAGCTTTTAATTTAATTTTTAGAATGTGCATATTTCCAAATCTGTGAGTATCATCTGTTCTTTTTTAGATTTCACATTTTAAAACTGAAATTAAAAACGAACTTAATCATATATAAATATAATTAAGTGTATTCGCTAGATAAAACCATAAAGATATTTGTAAAAACAAAATAAATAAATTTTTCTTGTTTAGAAGAATTTTATAGGCAGAAGAACAGTAAAACACCCACCGAATAATAGTGGCTAAAAAAGAATTCTTATTTTGGCTTTAAAAAATAATGTCTTGCAGTTTCGAAAATACAGTGTGACCCGGATATAAGAGAGTTGTCGGGACCGGAGAAGAAGTCTCTTATATCCGGGTTTCTCTTATATCCGGGTTTGGTCTATTTTATATACATTAACACAGGCTCTAATTTGGGACCAGAGAAAATCTCTCTTATATCCGGGTTTCTCTTATATCCGGGTTGCACTGTATACACATTTTAAAATTGAGATTAAAACTTACTTTTTTTAATATATAATTTTAGGTGTATATTCCATAAATTGAAACAATTTTATTTGTAAAACGCAAATATTTTTTTTTACACTAGCGACTCGCATATCTTGAAATATACACATTTTAAAAGTGAAATTAAGAACTATTTTAATTATCCTTAATATCTAATTTAGGTGCATTCCCGAGATATAAAACAAATTTATTTCTAAAACAAAAAAAAAATCATTCATTTTACTTGTTTACAACTTTATATCGTGATTGGCGTAACACTGGCTTATTTTGAAAACATGCTCAGTGTCATATCTGACGTATTTCCTTTTTCTTAATTTCTTTTGTAAACAAATAGATTTCTTCACATTTATTTCCTAAAACTAGTCAAATGTTTTTTAACATATTTTTGTTCAATCTTTTTCTCTTACAATGGTATAAATATTGATAAAATTTAATTTTGTTAACATCTGAAAATCTTTTTCAAATCGTGTTTCTTTGGATATGGTCACTCAGGAGTGATAGCGCTTAAAAAAACCGAACGATTTCGGATTCGTAAAAAATTTCAATGCGGTTTTACGGGGGTGAAGATGAATCCGGAAAAAAAAGTCGGTTTTTCGGTTAAACCGTCCATCTCTAATTACAAGTAATATATTTTGGAAAAAAAAATCCAGAAATACATTTTTGAAAGAAGATAGTACCAGCAATACATTTTTGGAAACAAATCTTACTAGCAATAAAAATCTTGTCAGCATTAAATAACCCATTGAGGTTGATATGCCGTAAAACAAACCAAACCAATATAAACTGAGATAGATAGATAGATAGATAGATAAAAAATATTACCAGCAATAAAAATCTTGTCGGCATTAAATAACCCATTGAGGCTGATATGCCGTAAAAGAAAACAAACTTCATGATAATTTTTTCTGTATTAAAATTTAAAGTACACCCCAATCTTTTAGTTATTCTATAAGTACACCTTGAAGGTAAAAAAAAAAAATAAGGTTGAGAAACACTGATCGAGACTTTAGTTTGAAGGTTAGATTTAAACTTTCTTTAAACATTTCCAAATTGGCAGACTTCAGTTTTTACAATTTCGTACAGAATTCATGTTAAAAATTTGAGTTACGTCTCACAAGAAAATTATTATAAAGAGTATGACAGAAATACTTTCCACATAATGGTAAGACATTAGTGTCTTCATCTGGCTAATGTCTTACCATTATGTAGGAGATATATATACATATATATATGTGTGTGTGAGTGGTATTTCTGCCGCATCCTGTATTTGGTGTGAGCAAATGTTCCCAATTTTTCTGTTTATTTAAGGGTAAATCAAATACACAAAAAACTTGTTTCGCACACCCAAAAATTTTCGGACAAAGTTATCAGGAAATAATAAATAATAGAAAAAATAGCGGAAAGAAAAAAAATGTCTAGCAAAGGATATTGGGAAAGGAAATTATCTTAACATTTACCAATTAACCACGGCGCTAAAGATGGTCTGGGGAACTTCAGCTGAGCACTTAAGCTTTTGCTAAAACTGCGAACTAAACAGAAGACTAAATTTGTCCTCTTTCGTTTCAATCCATGACAATGCTGTTAAACTGAACTGCACAGCTGGGCACCAAACCGTTAATCGCTTTAATTAACAAACTTAACATTTTCGCCAACGATTCGATCCTAAGCCAACTTTGAACGTCATCATGACATCTCAAGAGCTTGAATCTGTTGATGTCGTCGAAGTTAAAACTGCCAGTGCCACTAGACGTCAATAGGAATAGGTTCAGAGCTTAACGTTAACGGTTTATCGATAACTTCCGTTAGATTTTAAAGAGTTAACTGATTAACGAAGTTAATTTCTTGGTTAACGGTGCTCCCATGTGATGATTCTCAAAGTCAACTTAAAAGTCAAATCGCCAACGAAAATGACAACTTCGTTAATCAAAGATTAACAGTTTGATGCCTAGCTCTGATCATTTGCCTAGAATCATTACAGTCATTAGTTTTCAAATCGATCAATTTTTTTTTTCTTCTTGAAGCATTAGCTTCCAAAACTCTTATATTAGTGGCTGACGGCCATATCACGTTGAAACACCGGTTCTAGTTCGATTACCGAAGTTAAGCGACGTCAAGCTTCGTCAGTATTTAGATGGCGTAAGCTTAGATGTGCAGTTGGTGTAATAAATAACGGCTCGGAATTGGAAATCAGAGAGCCGAGTTCCAATTCCAGTCGGATTCGTTATATTCACTTACGCGCAAATATCATCGGAAAAGTTTAAAATCCACCTCTTCTCCCACCAGCTGTAGCTTAAATAATAGAGCTTGTGTCAATAAATCATTTTTATATCTAAAAGTTCTTACAATCCAAAAATATTTTTCTGGCTTTAAATAAGTCGTGGGTGGCAAATCTGAAGCGGGTAGACTTATCCGTATATAAGACTAATATAAAAAATTTTTGACAGTTCATCAATCTTTTGCAGGCTTAAATATGTTGATATACAATATGTTTATAAACATATTTAAGTCTGTAAAAGGTTGATGAACCGTCAAAAACAAATCAATCAATTTTATATTAGTCTTATATACGGATAAGTCTACTCCCCCTCAGATTTGCCACCTTCCCCTGCTTATTTCAACATCCACCGCTTTAAATTTTGATAAAAAAATTAGAACCCTTCCCGCGGGTTTTTTTATTTTCGTGAAATAACCTACATTTGAAATTAATCCTACCCTTTCTTCTAATCATTCTACCACCCCCGTTTATTCCAAACACTCCACTTTAGATTTTGAAATATCTCCACCATCCCTGCTTATTTCAAATTCCCCTTTTATTCAAAATCCGAGAGTAAGATTAATTTTGTGCCAAGAAAATGAAATTGAAGATTAAAAAATAAAAAAGCACCACCCCCACCACATGGTGATGTTGATTTACAGAACATTTCCAACTTTGAAAAGACAACGAATTAAAATGAAATACAACGTATTCCACGTGGTGTGGTTTTTACGTTCTTGCTTGACTGTAACCTGTATCAAAGGATTGGAAAATACATTTGTCGAAAGTGACCTGAAATTTCGCTTTATTAAGCCTAGTTCATTTTATGACACAAGACCATAAGCATAGGGCACCCAGTCAGGATTGAACATTACTCATAATGATCTATCAAAATGTTTAGTTTACTGACCATTACACTAACACTGTGCGTCCATTGCCCGACCTGAAATCTTACTGCTTTGAGCTACTGCTCTTTACGCAAATATAGTTAATAAAATAATTAAAAAAAAAAAAAAAAAAAGAAAGAGTTCTGTTTTTCCCGCCTTCTGAGTCATTAATCTTATTTCAGTTAATCAAAAAGTTATCAACCCAGGTGGGACCAGCTGCCCTTAAAGCTGAACCACGTCTTGAAATTTATGTGATCGCCTTTCTTTCTCGTTGACAAACGCACAGCAGTAACCAACCCCCACTAAATTTCAAACTCGTCGTTCTTCGTAGCTATTAGCAAGCTAGACTCACAGAATAGTGTTATTATAACGAATTCAATCTTCATTAACCCCATCTCGTATTTGCCCTTGTGCCAGAATAAGTTTAATTATCATCCATTTAATTCTAATTTAAAGTTTACTTCCGTTTTCGTATTTTTTTTCACGAAATCTCAGATCTATTAGTCGGGATGAAAACAATAATAATCGTAAAAAACTGTATTATTGGGGAGTTCAGGAATATTTTTAAAGAGAAGCTGGATGGCTATGAATTAAATTATGCATGGGCAACCTTTTCCGACTAGTAAGCGGCATGAAATATGGCTCATCATAAGGAGGTCCGTACAAAAAAAAATCATTTCAATACAGAATATAATACGCGTAAGC
>CAHIKZ030003884.1:0-39422 GCA_903632075.3 Acanthosepion pharaonis | reverse complement strand
CCCGTTTTTTTTAATGAAAATTTTTTTAAAATAAAAATTTTAATTTTTTCAAAATTTTAAAGGGGGGGTTTTTTTAACTTAAAGAAAAAATAAATAAAAACCCCAAAAAAAATTTAAGGACCCAATTTCGTACGCTTTTTAGGGAAATGAATTTCCCAATTGAAACCCCCCTTAATAAATTTTAAAAAAATTTTGAAAAATTTTAAAAGGGGGTTTTTAAGGAAAAAAAAGAAGGGAAAATAAACCCAAAAGGGTTTTTTTTTCCCATTTTTGTAGCATTTTTTTATTTAAAAAAAAAAAAAAATTTTTTTGTTTTTTTTTTTTTTAAAAAATTTTTTCCCTAAAAATTTTAAAAAAATTTTTTAAAAAGTTTTTTTTCCCAAGGGAATTTAAAAAAAATAATGGGCCCAAAGGGGAAAAAAAGGAAACTTTCGAATTTTTGGGAAACCCCGTTTTGAATTTTTTTCCCCCTTCTAATTTAAAAAAAATATTTAAATTTTTTGGGGGGGTTTTTTCCCCAAAAATTAAAGAAGGGGGTTATAAAAGAGGAAGGAAATATAAGTTCAATTTCGTACCCTTTTTTAAACCCAATTTGGGGTTTGAATGCATTCCCCCAAGGTTTAATAATTTTTAAAAAAAAATAATTTAAAAAAATTTAAAATTTTTTTTTTCCCTTTAAAAAAAGGGAAAATTTTTAAAAGAAAAAAGGGGGGGAAAATCCCCCTTTCCCGAATTTTTTAAATGCAATTCTGAGTTGAATCTTTTCCCGCTGCTTCAAAAATTTTAAAAATTTTAAAAAAATTTTTAATTTTTTTTTTTTAAGGCCCAATTAAAGAAGGGAAAAAAGGGGAAAAAAAATTTCCCCCCCTTTTTCCCCACCCTTTTTGGAAACGAAACGCTGGGTTGAATGTGCTTCCTACCCCTAATAATTCAATAAAAAAATTTCGAACAATTTTAGAGGGGTTTTTTCCAAGGAATTTAAAGGGGAAAAAAAAAAAAAGGAAGGGAAATTTTTCCCCCTTTTTTTCCCCCTTTTTAGGGAAATCGCATTGTATTTGTTCTTTTCCTCCTGTTCAATGAATTTAAAAAAAATTTGAAAATTTTGGGGGTTTTTTTCCAATAAAAAGAAGGGAATTAAAAAACCCCGAAGAAAAATATCATGTCCCCCTTTTTTTCCCAAAACCCTTTTTATGAAGCCCTGGTTAATAAAAAACCCCCCTTAAAATTTTTAATAAAAATTTTTCAAAAGTTTTAAAGGGTTTTTTTAACCCAAAAGAGGAAAGGTAAAACCCGAAAAATAAAAAACCCTGGTATGCATTTTTTAATCTTTTTCATTAAAAATTTTTACCCTTTTAATTTTTTAAAAATTGAAAAAATTTTAGAGAGGTTTTTTTAAAAAAAGGGGGGAAAAAGGAATTTTGGAAAACCAAAAATTTTCCCCTTTTGCGTCCACGCTTTTTAATGTTTTTAAAAAGGAAAAATTTTTTTCCCTCAATAATTTAATGAAAAATTTTAAAATTTTTGAGAGGTTTTTTCCCCAAAATTGGGGAAAAATTTGGAAAGGGAAATTCAGGTACCCAGGGGTTCCCCCGCTTTTTAGGGAAAAAAAAAATTTTTAACAAAAAGTCCCTCAATGATTTAAAAAAATAATTTAACAAAAGAAGGTTTTCCTTTTTGGGCCCATTAAAAGAAAAAAAAAAATTTTAAAGAAAGGGGGGAAAATAGGTGTCCCCCATTTTGCTCAAGTTTTTTATAAAAAATAATTCCCCTTTTTTAATGGGGTTCCCTTTTCCTAATAATTAAAAAAATAAAAATTTTAGAGGGGTTTTTTCCCCCTTGGGCCCCAAAAAAAAGGAAATTTTTCCAAAAGGGAAAAACGTGTCCCCCTTTTCCCCAATGTTTTTTAGGGGAAATTTTTAAAATTTTAGGGGGGTTGTTTCCTCCCCAAATAAAAAAGAAAAATAACGAAAATTTTAATGATTTTTTTCCCCTTTTTAAAAAGAAGGGAAAAGGAAAAAAAAAAGGGGTTTAAAAGTAAATTTGCCAAAATTTTTTGAAAGTTTGCTTTAATCGTGCTTTTTAGGAAAGAAAAAAGAAAAAAATTTCTTTAAATTTTGGAATTTTTTGTCCTCCCATTAAAGGGGGGGAAAAAATTTTAAAAGAAAAGGGAAAATAATAACCCCCATTTGGGGTCCCCTTTTTTGGAATAAAAGGGTTTTTCCCACCGAAAATTTTAAATGAAAATTTGAACAATTTAGGGTTTTGCCCCAATTTAAAAGGGTAAAAAAAATAAAAAGGGAAAATTTAAGGGTCCCCCTTTGGGAAATTTTTAAAAAAGGGAAATTGGAGAATAGTTTTCCACCCCGCCCAAAATTTTTAAAAATTTTTAACTTTTGGGGTTTTTTTTGTTTTCCAAGGGAATTAAAAGGGAAAATTTAAAAAGGGAAAAGGTTCTATAATTGGGGTTTTTTTTAAAATAAACGGGAATTGATGCCCTTTTCCCCCCAAAATTTAATGAAAAAAATTTTCAAAAATTTTAGGGGTTTTTGTTCCCCTTAATGGCAATTAAAGAAAAAGGGGGCCCAAAAGGAATAAAGGGAAAAAATTTGGCCACCAAAAGGGAAATTATTCATTTAAATCACTTCCTCCGCTTGAATCAAGTTTTAAAAATTTTAAGGGGTTGTTCCCCTAAGGGAATAAAAAAAAAAAATTTTTTCCCAAAGGGAAATAAAAGGAAATTGTCCCCAAAAAAAACTTTTCCCCTTTGGGTCCTTTTTTTGGTAAAATTTAATAAAAAACAAAATTTAAGGGGTTTTTTTAATGGAAAATTAAAAGGGGTTTTTTTCCGGGAAGGAAAATTAATACCCCCCCGGGAAATGTTTTTTTTTGGAAACGCATTTATTTGAATGCTTTTCCCATGTAATTTTTTTTAAAAAAAAATTTTAAAATTTTAATGATTTTTTTTTTAAAGAAGGGGTTTTAAATAAAAGAAAGGAAAATAACAGGAAAAATTTCCACCTTTAAAAACCAAATTGCATTAATGCAGTGTTCCTCCCCCCTTTAATTTTAATAAAATAATTTGAAAAATTTTAAAGGGGGTTTTCCCTTTTCCTAATGGCAATTAAAAAGGGAAAGGGAAAAATAAAAAAAGGAAATAAGGATCCCCCACTTCCCACCGCTTTTTTGTAAATCATTGCTGAGAATGCAGTGCTTCCCCTTTTAATAAAAAAAAAATTTAAACAAATTTTAAAGAGGTTTTTTTCCCTAATGGCAAAAAAAAGGAAAAAGGTAAATAAAAACCGAAGGGGGGAAAATATACAGTGATCACCCCCGGCCCACCGATTTTTGTGGAAATGAATTCCCCATTAATGCACCACTCCTCAATAATTTTAAGAAAAAAAAAGAACAAATTTTTGGGGTTTTCCCTTTTCCAAAGGAAATTAAAAGGGAAAGGAAAATAAACACGAGAAGGAAAAAACAGTGATCCCCTTTTGGGTTACCCATTTTTTAAATCGAAATTCCTAGTTGAATGCAGTCCCCTTTCCCCTCAATGAATTTAAGAAAAAAAATTTAACAAAAGTGGGGTTTTCCCTTTTCCAAAAAGGTTTTTAAAAAGGAAAGGAAATATGAAAGGAGAAGGAAATTTTTTTCCCCCCCTTTGTAAAGTTTTTAAATGAACTTTTTTTTTCAGTTTAATTTTAAAATTTTAAAAATTTTTTAATGGGGGGCCCCCAAAAAAAATTTAAAAGGGGAAGGAAATATGGGGGAAAAAAATTTCCCCCAAATTTGGTTCATTTTTTGGAAACTTTCTTTAGTTAATGATTTATGCCCAAATAATTTTCCTTTTAAAAAATTTTGAAAAATTTAATATTTTGTTTTTCCAAGGAAAAAAAAGGAAAAATGCCCGGGGGGAAAAAAAGATACCCCATCCCCCATTTTATTAAATAAAATTTTGGGAATAGTGCCCTTCCCTTCAATTTCCAAAGAAAAAAATTTAAAAATTTTTGAGAGGTTTTCCTTTCCTTTTTGCTTGGGGAAAAAAAAATAAAAAAGGAAAATACAGGCCCCTTTGCCCCAAAATTTTTTTAAAAAATTTGAAAAAAGGTTTCCCCTAAGAATTAAGAAAATAATTTAACAAAAGAAAAATTTTTTTTCCCCCTTTTTTTTGGGAAAAAATTTAAAATTTGGGGAATAAAATTTCCCCCCATTTCCCAGTTTTTTTTGGGAAACAATTTTATTAAATGCGGCCCCTACCAAAAAGAATTCTAAGAAAAAAAATTTAAAAATTTTTTTAAATTTTTCCCTTTCCTTTTGGCCCAAAAAAAAAAAAGGGGTAAAAAAAACCCGAAAAATTAAGGTCCCCCTTTTACCCTTTTTTAAAAATTATTCCCGGGAAATTTGGGGCCCCCCCGGCCCAAAAATTTAATGAAATTTTGAAAAATTTTAGTGGGGTTTTCCTTCCAAAGGCCAAAAAAAGAAAAAAAAAACCGAAAAATTAAAAGGGGTCCCCCTTTCCCAGCATTAGGGAAAAAAATTGCTAAAAAAAAGGGGTTTCCCCCTCCTAAAGTTTTTAAAAAAAAATTTTAATTTAATTTTAATGGGGTTTTCCTTTCCAAGGAAAAAAAAGGGGGGAAAAAAATCCTTTAGAAAAGGTTTCTTCCCCCAAAAAAGATTTAAAACTTCCGGGGAATGGTGTTCCCCCCTTTTAAATTTTAAAAAAAATCAAAAAAATTTTTTAAATTTTTCTTCCCTAACCCCAAAAAAAGAATAAATAAAAATTTTGAAAAAATTTTTCCCCTTTTGGCCAAAAAATAAAATTCCGAGGAATGGAAAAACTTTCGGCCCAAAAATTTTTTGAAAAATTTTCGCTTTTTTAATGGGGTTTTACCCCCCAAGGGAAATTTAAAGAAAAAAATTTTAAAAAAAAAAGGGGTTTTTCCCCCCTTTTTTTGGCCAGAAGTAAATTTAAAAACCGGGAAGAAAACCCCATTTTGTCAAAATTTAATAAAAATTTTCAAAATTTTGGGGGGTTTTTTCCCTTCCCCTAATCATTAAAAAAAATAAAAAGAGAGGGTTCATGCCCCATTTGAGATTTAGGGAAAACGATTTTTTTGGTTTACCAGTTTTAGTGAATGAATTCTTGAAAAAAATTTTAAAAATTTTTTTTTTTTTCCCCCCTAAAAAAAAAAAAAGGGAAAACCTTTTAAAGGGAAAAAAAAAAGTATACCCACCGAGTTTTTTTGTAAAACCCTTCCCCGATTAATAAATCCTTCAAATGAATTCTAAAAAATAATTTTGAAAAATTTTTGAATTTTTTTTTTCCCCCTTAAAGAAAAAAGAAAAAAAAAAAAAGGGAAAAATGCCCCCTTTTGCTTTTTTTAATTTGCTCACCGTCATGTTCAATACCGCATTTTTGAAATCGCAGTTCGCTGGATTAAATCGCGTGCTCAACAATTAACGAAATAATTTGACATTTTAGTGTTCTCCTAATGACATAAAACGTAATAAAATTTAAAAGGGGAAATTTTACCTTTCTCACGGCACATTAAAAGAAGCGTTAAATACAAGCTCACGAGAAGGAAATTAGTGACACTCATTTGTCACGCATTTTAGTGGAAATGCTTCGCTGAGATTAAGGAGGCAAGCTGCTCAATATTAATAGAAATCGAACAAATTTAGATAGGTTTGCTCCAATGGCATATTAAGGGAAAGCAATACCAGAGGAAATTACGCTGATCAATTTAGTCACCGATTTAGTGGAAATTTAGTGCGGTTATGCTTCCCAGCTTACAAGAATTTAATGAAAAATACCGAACAAATTTTAGATGAGTTTCCCTTCTCAACGCATTAAAAGGAACGAATACACCGAGGAGAAGTATCAGTGTTCAACACTTTAAGTACATTTCATAATTCGATGTTTGTTGATCGCATGACTTACGTCATGAATCTAAGAAAATATTCAACAAATTTAGATGAGTTGCCTTTCTCAATGGCACAATGAGGAAAGGAAAACTAGTTAATAGCAGAAGAAATACAATGATCACCACTTTGCCACGCATTTTAGGAAATGAGTTGCTTTGAATGGCAGCTTCTAGAGGAAGTCTAAGAAAATATTTCGAACAAATTTAGATAGGGTTTGCACCTTCTATGGACCATTAAGAGTGAAGTGTTACCCTCCAAGAAAAGAAATACAGTGATCACATTTAGTCAGCATTTTTAGTAAACGAATCGCGGAGTTGAATGTCAGAAGCTTCCTACGGAATTAGAAAAAAATTTCGAAAAAATTTTTAGATGGGTTTTGCTCTTCCAGGCAATAAAGGGAAGGAATAATATAAAGCCGGGGAAAGGGAAATATCAGATCACCATTGCGTCACCGAAGGAAATGCATTCCGAGTTAAATTTGCAGTGTTCCCACGCTCCAATGAATTTCGAATGAAAAAAATTCTGAACATTAGATGAGGTTTCCTTTTCCCCAAAGGGCCATTTAAGAAGGAAATAAAATTTAGATGAGGTATACAGACACCTATTTCACGCATTTAGTGGAAACGTTCTGCCGATTAAATTTCAGGCTTTACGCCAATTTTAATGAAAATATTTAAAAATTTTAGAAATTTTTTTAAAAAGGAAAAAAGGGGGGGGGGAAAAAAAAAAAATTTCCCACCGTTTTAAAACCGGGGGGGAAAAAGGGTTCCCAACCCCAAAATTTTTTTTTAAAAAAAAAAGGGGGGGAAAAAAAAATTTTTAAAAAAGGGGAAAAAATTTAAAAAAATTAAAACCCCCAAAAACCCCCCGGGGGGGGCCCCCCCGGGGGGGTTTTTTTTAACAAAAAAAGGGGTTTTTTGGGGGCCCCCCCCCCAAAAAAAAAAAGGGAAATTTAAAATTTTAAAGGAAAAAAAGGGGCCCCCTTTTTCCCCCCTTTTAAAAAAGGCCAAAAAAACCCCCCCCCCTTTTCCCCCCCAAAAAAAAATTTTTTAAAAAAAAGGGGGTTTTTCCCAAATTCAAAAAAAAGGGTTAATTGGGGGGGGAAAAAAAATGAAAAAAATTTTGCCAAATTTAAGGTTTCCCAAAGGCCCTTTCCCCCCCCTTTTTTAAAATTAAAAAAAAATTTTTTTTGGGGGTTTTTTTGGGTTTTTGGGGGGGCCTAAAAAAAAAAAGGGAAAATTTGCCCAAACCCTTAAACCCCTTTTTGGGGGAAAAAACCCCGGGAAAGGGAAAGAAACCCCCTTTTTTTTAAAAAATTTTTGGGTTCCCCCCCCAAAAAAAGGGTGCTTTTTAAAAAAAAAATTTTCCCCCCCCAAAAAAGGCAAAAAAAAAAAAAGGGGGGAAAAAATTTTTTTTAAAAAAAAAAGGGGGGTTTTTTGGGTTTTTTTTAAAAAAAAATTTAAAAAAAACCCCCCAAAAAAAAAAAAAAAAACCGGGGGGAAAATTTTTTTGGGGGGGGGGTTTTTTCCCCCCTTTAAAAAAAAAAAAGGGGGGTTTTTTCCAAAGGGGGGAAAAAAAAAGGGGGAAAAAAAAAACCCGGGGAAAAAAAAGGTTCCCCTTTTTCCCTTTTTTTAAAAATTTTAATTTTTAAAAATTTTTGGGGGGGTTTTTTAAGGAAAAAAATTTTGGGCCCCCAAAATTTTTTTTTTGGGGGGGGGGGAAAGGGGGAAAAAATTTAAAAAGTTCCCCCGGGCCCCCTTTTAAAAACCTTTTGGTTTTTTGGGGCCCCCCCAAACCCCTTTGGGGAAAAAAAAACCAAAAAAAAAGGGGGTTTTTTTTTGGGGAAAAGGGGGGTTTAAAAAAAAAAAAAAATTTCCCCCCCCCTTTTTTTTTTTTGGGGTTTTAATTGGCAAAAAAAAAGAAGGGCCCAAAAAAAAAAATTTAAAAAAACCCCCCCGGGGGGGTTTTTGGGTTTTTCCCCGGGGAAAAAAAAGGTTTCCCGGAAAAAAAAAAAAATTTTTTTTCCCCCCCCTTTGGGGGGGAAAACCCGGGGAAAATACGGATCCCCCATTTTGGTCCACCCCTTTTAAAAATCGTTATTTTCGGCCTTTTCGTGCGTCAAGGGTTTAAAAAAATTTCCCAAAACCTTTAGTTTGGGGGTTTTCCCTTTTAAAGGCCCTAAAAAAATTAAAAAAAGAAGGGGAAAAGGGGAAAAAGGGACCAAAAAGAAGGGAAATATCCCCGATTAAAATTTTTTAGGGCGGTTAAACAAATTCCAAAAATTTTCAAAAGGTTTTGATTTTCCTTCCCAAGGCCCATTAAAAAAAGGGAAAAAGGAAAATATAAAGAACCGAGAAAAGGGAAAAATAATGAAAATTAATTTCGTTCCACCGCATTTTAGGGGAAAACGAATTCCCCGGAGTTGAAGCCCCTTTACCCCGTACAATTCTAATAAAAAATTTTTGAAAAAATTTTAGATGAGGGGTTTTTCCCAATGGCCCATTAGGGGGTTGGAATAAAAAATACAGGATCAAATTTGGTTTTAAATGGGTTTTGGGAAACGACCGCTTGAATGGGCTTCCGCCCCCTTCAATAAACCAATAAAAAATTTTTGAACTTTTCAGAGGGTTTTTTTTCCAAGGGAACTTTGTGTGAAAGGGTAAAAAAAAGAAACCGAGAAAAGGAAAAACGGGAAAGTTCCCCCGCTTTTTATAAAATTCGCCGGCGGGGTTTGGGGGTTTTTAGCCCCCTAAATAAATTTCCAAAAAAAAATTTCGATCACCTTTTAAAATTTATTTTTCCAATTTTCCCAAGGGCCCCTTTTAAAAAGAAGGAAAGGAAAAAAGAATAAAGAAGGAAAATACAGTGTTCCCCCTTTTTTTCCCCCGCATTTGGGAAAAATCGAATCCCCGAGTTAATGCAGAACCCTTCCGCTCTTCTAATTTAAAAAAATATTTTCAAAAGGGATTTTTTCCTTTTCCAAGGCACATTAAAAAAGGGTAAAAGCCCCGAGAAAAAGGGAATATACAGTACCCCTTTTCCCCCCGTTTTTGGGAAATGCGGGTCGGCTTCCCCGCGCCAAAGGGTTTAAAAGAAAAAAAACCAAACAAAAGATGGGGGTTTTCCCTTTTCCCCCAAAAAGGGACGGGAAAAAAAATAAAACCCCGATAAAAGGGAAAATAAAAAGATAAACCCCCCCGCATTTAAGGGAAACGAATTCCCCAGGGAATGCCCCTTCCGCCGCCCCCAATAAATTTCTGTCCCCAAACAAATTTAGATTTTTTTAAGGGCCCATTGGGAAAAGCAAATAAAAAGCACCGTTAAAAAATTTTTGGGATCCCCCAATTTCGTCCCACCGCAAGGGAAACCCGCGGGAGTTGGGGGGGTTTACGCTCCCTCAATAAATTTTTAAGAAAAAAAATTGAAAAAACAGAGGGCGGGTTTCCCTTAAGGCCCTTAAAGGGGAAAGGAAAAACCCACCAAGGGGAAAAACAGTGATCACCACTTTTTTTCCAACGGGGAAATGCTCCCCGATTTGGGAAGGGGCCTTTTCCGCCCCGTTCAATGGTTTCACAAATTTTAAGGATGAGGGTTTTCCCCAAAAGGCCCCATTGAAGGAAAGGAAATAAAAAAGCCGGAAAGGGAAAATATACAGTGATCACCACTTGCGTCCACCCTTTTTAGTGGAAAAAACCCGGTTGAATGAAACCCCTTTAAATGCCCCCTTTTTAAATTTTAATGAAAATCCCCCAAAAAATTTTGATGAGGTTTTGCCTTCAAGGGGCCCATTAAAAAGGGGAAAATTAAAAGCCCCGGGGAAAGGAAAATGATAAATTTTGGGTTAAATTTTTTTTATGGAAATGCACCGGAGTTAAAACCCTTTTCCCACCCCGTTTAAGAATTTTAAAAACCCGAAAAATTTTAGAGAGGGGGTTTTTTTTCCCAACGGCACAAAAGGCCCCGGGCAAATACCCGAGAGAAGGAAATAAAGGGATCCCCATTTTGGCGTCCACCGCATTTTAGGGAAAGGGAAAGCGGGTTTGAAAAGTTTTACGCCGTCTTCGGAATTCAATAAAAAATTTTTTGAAAAAATTTTGGGGGTTTTTTTTTCCAAGGCACAAAAAAAAGGGAAAAAGGAAAAAGGAAACCAAAAAAGGGGAAAAAAAGTGATCACCCCCCCGGTTCCCCCGGGGTTTTGGGGAAAGCAATTCCCGATTTGGGGAATGGGCTTTTCCAGTTGTAAATGAATTCATTTGGGTTTCGATAAAATTTGGATGGGGGTTTGTTTTCCTTAATGGCAAAGAAGGAAAGGTAAAAAAAAGCCCCGGAGAAAGGGAAATTATGGGAAATTGGTCCCCCCCGGGCCGAGTTGAAGGGGCCCCTTTACGCCTTTAAATGACCAATAAAAAATTTTTCGAAAAAATTTAAATTTTGGGGGTTTTCCCTTTCCCAAGGCCCATTGGGGGGAAAGGGAAAAATGAAAAGCGGGAAGGGGGAAAAACAGTGAAAAATTTTGCGCCCACCCCCTTTTAGTGGAAATGCCCCCTTTGGGGGAAGAAATTTTCCCCGCTTAAATTTAATTTCAATGAAAAAAAATTTAACAAGGGGGGGGGTTTTCCCCCTTTAATGGCACTTTTGGGAAGGGAAAGGAAATAAAAAAACCGGGGAAAGGAAAAACATTTGGATCCCCTTTCCCCCCCAAAGCTTTTTTAAGGGGAAAAATCGAACGGAGTTGAATGAACCCCACGCTCCCTCAATAAATTTCAAAAAATTTTTACCAAAGAGGGTTTTTTGGGCCCAACCCCCTTTAAAAGGGTTATGGGCCCCGAAAAGGAAAAAAGGATCCCCCATTTTTCCCCCCGTTTTTTTTAGGGGAAAGGGCCTCCCGAGTTGAATGCAGTCCCCCCCTCAAGGGCCCAATAAAAAATTTTTGAAAAAATTTAGATGGGGGTTTTGGTTTTCCCTAATGGCCCATTAAAGAAGGGAAAGGAAATATGCACCAAAAAAAATATACAGTATCAATTTTGCTTTAAACCGTTTTGTGAAATCCCCCGCTGACCCGAAGAAAACCCCCGTCCCAAAAAGAATTTAATGAAAAAATTTTCCCAAAAGATGGGGGTTTTCTTTTTCCCAAAACCCCGGGAAAAAAATAAAAGCCCCAAGGAAAAGGTAACCTTTTCCCATCTTTTAGGGGGAAATGCAATTCCCCAAAAGCTGAATGCAGAACCCCACGCTCAACAAAAACCTCTAATGAAAAAAAAGAAAAAATTTTTGGAGAGGGTTTTACCTTCCCAATGGCACAAAAGGGGAAAAGGAAAATGAGAGAAAAAATATAACTAAATCCCCCCGGGTTCCACCGTTTTAGTAAAACCCACCCCATTAAGGCGAAACCCCTTTACCCCCTTCAATAAATTTAAAAAAATTTCAAAAATTTTGATAAAGGTTTTGGGCCCCCCCAAAGGCACTTTTTGTTAGTGAAAGGGTAAAAGCCCCGGAGAAGGAAATCCCGGGATCCCCCTTTCGGCCCAAATTCGTTTTTAGTGGAACCCCTTTGAGTTAAGCAGGCCCCCCCTCGTCAAGGGCCTTAAAAATAATTTCGAAAAAATTTTAAAAGGGGTTTGCTTTCCCAATCCATTAAAAAAAGGGGAAAGGTAAATAAAAAGCCCCGAGAAAAGGGGAAAAAACAGTGATCACCCACTTGCGTCCCCCTCCTTTTTGGGGAAATCGCAATTGCCGAAATGCGCAAGCCTACGCTGCGTCAATAAATTTTCAATGAAATATCTTGAACAATTTTAGTTTGGGGTTTTCCCCTTTTCCCCAAGGGCCCATTAAAAAAGGGAAAAGGGAAATTGCCCGAGAGAAGGAAAAAACAGTGATCCCCCACTTTGCTTTCCCCCGCATTTTTAGGGGGAAAGAAATTCCCGGGAGTTAATGATCCCGCTTCAATGAACCCCCAAAAAATTTGGAACCCAAATTTTTAGATGAGGGTTTTTTTTTCCCTTAATGGAACAAAAGAAGGAAAGGAAAAATAAAAAGCCCCGAGAAAAAAGGGGAAATAAAAGTCCCCCATTTTGTCCAAATTTGCTTTTGGGAAATGCCCCCGCAAAAGTTGAATGAAAGGTTTCCCACGCCGTTTCAATGAATTTCTGGCCTTTTCAAAATTTTGGGATGATTTTTTGGGCCTTCCCAAGGAAATTAAAAAAGGAAGGAAAAAAAGCCCCGAGAAAAGGGGAAATATCCCCAACCCCCCCAAACGGCCAGAAAGGGAAATTTCCCTTTTGAGAACCCCTTTCCCCCCCAAATAAATTTTAAGGGTTTTTCAAAAAGTTTTGATGGGGGTTTTTCCCTTTCCCCAAGGCCCATTGGGGAAAAATAAAAAATCCGAGAGTAGTGGGGTATACCCACCATAAACCGGGCTTTAGGGGAAATGAAATTCCCGAGGGGGAGCCTTGCCGCTAAAATGGTTCAAAGGGGTAATTAACGTTTTTGAGGGGGTTTCCCTTTCCCCCAAGGCCATTAAAAAGGGGGAAATATAAACCCCCGAAGGAAAAAGGGATCCCCATTTCCCCAGTTTAATAAAATCGCACCCCCGATTTGGGAATTTCATACCCCCGTCCCTAAATGGTTTAAAAAAATTAATTTTGATAAAATTTTTAGATGGGGTTTTCCCCAAGGGCCCCATTGAAGGAAAGGAAATAAAAAGCACCGAAAAAGGGAAAAACAGTGAAACCCAATTTGGTCCACCGCTTTTTGGGGAAAAATTCCCCAAGTTGAAGCGGGCTTCGCCCTCAATGAATTTAAGAAAAATACCAAATAGTTTAGATGAGGGTTTTCTTTTCCCAAGGCCCCAAATTTTAAAAGCGGGAAAAAGGAAAAAAAGCAAAAATATACAGTATCCCCATTTAGTCCACCGCATTTTTGGGGAAAAATGCTTTCCCGAGTTGAATGCAGTGTTTCCCCACGCCAAAAAATGAATTTACCGAAAAATATTTGATCAAATTTAGATGGGGTTTTTCCCTTTCCCCAAGGGCAAAAAAAAGAAAAAGGGCCCCCGGAAAAGGGGAAAATTAAGTAAATACCCCCTTTGGGTTTTCCACCGTTTTTAGGGGGAAATGGCTTCCCCGAGTTGAAGGTACCCTTTCCGCCGGGTCAAGGTTTAATGAAAATATAAAAAATTTTAGTTTTAGGGTTTTTTTCCAAATGGCCCAAAAAGGGAAAATTCCCCGAGGGGGCGGTTTTGATCACCATTTTTTTCCACCCCCTTTTTTTGGGGAAATGATCCGGTTAAGAAAGTTTCCCTCACCTTTTCACGAAAAAAATTTTCAAAAAAATTTTTTTTTAAGGTTTTTTTCCCCAAAGGCCCCAAAAAGAAGGGGAAAAGGAAAAGCACCGAGAAAGGGAAAAAATTAAAAAGTCCCCATTTCTTTAAATTTAAATTTTTGGGGGAAAATTTCCCCGGGAGTTAAAAGCAGTGTTTTCCACCCCGGGGTTTCAAGAATTCTAATGAAAAAATTTCAAATTAAGATAAAGGTTTCCCTTTCCTTAATGGAAATTAAAAAAGGGAAAAGGGAAAAAAGAAGGAAAATATAAAGTGATCCCCCTTTTTTAAATTTTCCACCGATTTTGTAAAATCGACTCCCGAGTTGAATGCGGGCCCCCCCCGCTGCCCAATGAATTCTAAAAAAAATTACGAAAAAATTTTTAGATGGGGGCCCTAATGGCCCTTTAAAAGGGAAAGGAAAAAAAAAAGGGGTTGAGAAGGGAAAAAGTAAACCCCCTTTTTTGGTTTTCCACCAAATTTTGGAAATGCAATTCCAAAAGGTTGAATGCAGGTTTCCGCGTTCAAAAATTTTAAAAAAAATTTTGAAAAAGTTTGAGGGGGTTTGGGGTTTTCCCTAAGGGCAAAAAAAAAGGGGAAAAGGGGTTTAAAGCACCGGGGAAGGAAATAAAAAGGATCCCCCATTTCCCCCCCATTTTGGGGAAAGACCCCCCAAAAGTTTGGGGGCCCCTTAGCTGCGTCAAGGTTTCCAAGGTTTTCGACCCCTTTTGATGGGGGGTTTTTCCCTTTTCCAAGGCCCAGAAGAAAGGGGAAATAGCCCCGAAAAAGGAAATAAGTGACCCCCCCACTTTCCACCTCCTTTTTGGGGGAAATCCCCCTTCCGGTTGAATGCGGGCCCCTTACCCCGCGTCAATTTTTAAAAGAAAATACTGAAAAAATTTGATTTACAAACCTTTGATTAAAAGAAGGAAAGGAAAATATGGCAGAAAGGAAAATACGGGATCCCCCATTTTTCCCACCCCCCAAGGGGAAATGTAAACCCGGGGAAAAGGAAAAGCCAGCCGCTCAATAATTTGGGTTGGTAATTTTAAAAATTTAGATGAGGGTTTGGTTTTTCCTTGGAATTTAAAGAAGGAAAGGAAAAAAAAGACCGAAAAGGGGAAAAAAAGGGATAATTAATTTTGCCCAAGCTTTTTTGTGGAAATCCGCCGGAGTTGAATGATTTTTTCCCCACGTTGTTTCAAAAACAATGGGAAAAAATTTTAAAGATTGGGGTTTTTGGCCTTCCTAAGGCCCAAAAAGGGGAAAGGGAAAATAAAAGTTACCGAAAAGGGGAAATAAGGGGATTTTTTGGGCCCAACCCCTTTTTGGGAAAAGGAAAAAAAAATTTTTTTTTTTTAAAAATTTTAAAACCCGGGGGGGGGCCCCCCCCCAAAAAATTTAAAAAAAAGGCCCGGGGAAAAAAAAATTCCCCCTTTTTTAAAAAAATTTTTTAAAAACCCCCCAAAGGGGGCCCCCTTTTTTTAAAAGGTTTCCAAAAAAAAATTTAAAACAAAAAAGGGTTTTTTTTAAGGGGCCCCGGGGGGAAAATTTCCCCCGGGGAAAAATTTAAAAACCCCCCAAGGGGTTTTTTTTAAAATTTTTTTTTTTAAAAAAAACCCTAATTTTTTCCCCCAAAGGGGGCCCCCCTTTTTTTTTAAAAAAAAAAAAAAAATTTAAACCCCCCAAAAAAAATTTTTTTAAAAAAATAAATTAATTTTTTTTTTTTGGGGGGTTGGGGCCCCGGTTTTTTTTTTTTAAAATTTTTTCCCCTTTTTTTTAAAAAAAAAAAAAAAGGGGGGGGGGGGGAAAAAAAAAAAAGGGGGAAAAGGTTTTTTAAAAAGGGGGTTTTTTTTCCCCCCCTTTTTAATGTTTTTAAAAAAAAAGGGTTTTTTTTTTGGGGGGGTTTCCGGGGGGAAAAAAAAAAAAAGGAAAAAAAAAACCCTTTTTTTTAGGGGGAAAGGGGGAAAAAAAGGGCCCCCCCGGGGTTTTTGGGTTTTTTTGCAAAAAGGTTTTTTCCAAAGGAAAAAAAAAGGGAAAAAAAAAAACCCCCCCCTTTTTTTCCCCCGGGGGAAAATTTTTAAAAAAAAATTTTTTCCCCTCAATGAATTCTAATGAAAATTTTTTAAAATTTTTTAATTTTTTTTTTTTTTTCCCCCAAAAAAGAAAAAAAAGGAAAGGAAAAAAAAAAAATTTTTCCCCGGTTTTTTTGGCCCCTTTTTTGGGCCGCCCCCGGGCCACCCCCCCGGGGGAAAAAAAAAAACCCCCTTTTTTAAAAAAGGGGGGGGGGAAAAAAAAAAAAAAACCCCAAAAAAAAAAAGGGGTTAAGGGGGTTCCACCCCTTTTTAAAAAAAACCTTCCCTTAAATTTTTTTTTTTTCCCCCCCTTTTTTTGGGGGCCCCAAAAAATTTTGGGGGTTTTAAAACAAAAAAAAAAAACCCCAAAAAAAAAAATTTTTGGAAAAAACCCCCCCCAAAAAAAAAAGGGTTTTTTTTTGGGGGTTTCCCTTTTAAAAAAATTTTTTAAAAAAAAATTAAAGGGGGTTTTTTCCCCAAAAAGGGGGTTTGGGGGAAAAAAAAAGGAAAAACCCCTTTCCTTTGGTAAAAAAAATTTTTTTTTGGGGGTTTTTTTAATTTTTTTTTTAAAAAAAAAAGGGGTTTTTTTTAAACCGGGGGGGGGAAAAAAAAAAAAAAAAAATTTTCCCCCCCCCAAAAATTTTTAGGGGGGTTTTTTTCCCCCCCCAAAAAAAAAAAAAAAAAAAAATTTTTTGGGCCCTTTTTTAAAAAAAAAAAACCCCCCAAAAAAGGAAAAATTTTTTTTAAAAAAATTTTTTAAATTAAACCCGGGGGGTTTTTGGCCTTTTTAAAAAAAAAAATTTTAAAAAAAAAAAATTTTTTGGGGTTTTTTCCCCCTTTTTTTTAAATCCCAAAAAAAAAACCCCCCAAAAGCGGTCCTTTTTTTTTTTTTTTTTTTAAAAAAAAGGGCCCCTTTTTAAAAAAAAAAAAATTTTTTTAAAAAAAAATTTTTTTTTTGGGGGGGGGAAAAAAATAAACCCCCCAAAAAAAAAATTTTAATTTTTTTGGGGAAAAAAGGGGGGGGTTTTTGGGTTTTTTAAAATTTTTAAAAAAAAGGGAAAATTTCAATTGGGCCCCCAAAATTAAAAGGGGAAAAAAAATTTTAAAAAAAAATTTTTAAAAACCCCCTTCCCCCAAAAAAGGGGGTTTCGAAAATTTTTCCCCCCTTTTTTTTAAAAAAAAAAAAAATTTTTTTTTCCGGGGGTTTTTAAAAGGGAAAAAAAAAAAAATTGGGGAAAAGGGGGGAAAAAACCCGGTCAAAAAACCCCCCCGGGGGCCCCCGGGGTTTGGGAAAAAAGGGCCCGGGGGAAAAAAAAAAAAATTTTTCTTCCCCTTTTTTTCCCCTCCCCCCAAAGGGGGGCCCCTTAAATGGGGGAAAATCCCGGAAAAAAGGGGGTTTTTAAGGAAAAAAAAAAAAAATTTCCCGGGGGGCCCTTTTTAAAAATTTAAAATTTTGGGGGGTTTTCCCCTTTTTTTTGGGGGAAAAATTTAAAAACCCGGGGGAAAACGGGTTTTTTTTTTTTTTAAAAGGAATTAAAGGGGGGTTTTTTTTTTTTTTTAAAAAAAAATAAATTTTTTTTTTTTTAAAAAAGGGGAAAAAAAAGGGGAAAAAAAAAAAGGGGAAAGGAAAAAACCCCCCCCGGGGGTTTTTTTGGGAAAAAACCCTTTAATCCACCCCCCTTTTTAAAAATGTTTTTGGGAAAACCCCCCCTTCAATGGAATTCTAATGAAAAAAATACTGAACATGATTTAGATGAGGTTTCAAAGTACATTAAAGAAGGGAAAGTAAATATAAAGCACAGAAGGGAAATACAGTGATCACCCACTTTATGTCCAACGCATTTTTATTGGAAACGCAATTGCTGAGTTGAATGCAGTGCCCTTACGCTGCCTCAATGAATTCTAATGAAAAATAATTTCGAACAAGTTTTAGATGAGGGTTTTGGCTTTCCCAATGGCACATTAAAGAAGGGAAAGGTAAATATAAAGCACAGAGAGAAGGGAAATATACAGTGATCACCCACTTTGCGTCCACCGCATTTTATTGGAAATCGCAATTGCTGAGTTGAATGCAGTGCTTCCTACGCTGCCTCAATGAATTCTAATAAAAAATAATTTCGAACAAGTTTTAGATGAGGGTTTTGCCTTTCCTAATGGCACATTAAAGAAGGGAAAGGTAAATATAAAGCACAGAGAGAAGGGAAATATACAGATCACCCACTTTTTGCGTCCACCGCATTTTTATTGGAAATCGCAATTCGCTGAGTTGAATGCAGTTCCTACGCTGCCTCAATGAATTCTAATGAAAATAATTTCGAACAAGTTTTAGATGAGGGTTTTTGCCTTCCCTAATGGCACATTAAAGAAGGAAAGGTAAATATAAAGCACAGAGAGAAGGGAAATATACAGTGATCACCCACTTTGCGTCCACCGCATTTTTATTGGAAATCGCAATTCGCTGAGTTGAATGCAGTGCTTCCTACGCTGCCTCAATGAATTCTAATGAAAAAATTTCGAACAAGTTTTAGATGAGGGTTTTGCCTTTCCCTAATGGCACATTAAAGAAGGAAAGGTAAATATAAAGCACCGAGAGAAGGGAAATATACAGTGATCACCCACTTTGCGTCCACCGCATTTTTATTGGAAATCGCACTTGCTGAGTTGAATGCAGTGCTTCCTACGCTGCCTCAATGAATTCTAATGAAAAATAATTTCGAACAAGTTTTAGATGAGGGTTTTGCCTTCCCTAATGGCACATTAAAGAAGGGAAAGGTAAATATAAAGCACCGAGAGAAGGGAAATATACAGTGATCACCCACTTTGCGTCCACCGCATTTTTATTGGAAATCGCAATTGCTGAGTTGAATGCAGTGCTTCCTACGCTGCCTCAATGAATTTTAATGAAAAAATAATTTCGAACAAGTTTTAGATGAGGGTTTTGCCTTCCCTAATGGCACATTAAAGAAGGGAAAGGTAAATATAAAGCACCGAGAGAAGGGAAATATACAGTGATCACCCACTTTGCGTCCACCGCATTTTTAGTGGAAATCGCAATTCGCTGAGTTGAATGCAGTGCTTCCTACGCTGCCTCAATGAATTCTAATGAAAAATAATTTCGAACAAGTTTTAGATGAGGGTTTTGCCTTTCCCTAATGGCACATTAAAGAAGGGAAAGGTAAATATAAAGCACAGAGAGAAGGGAAATATACAGTGATCACCCACTTTGCGTCCACAGCATTTTTATTGGAAATCGCAATTCGCTGAGTTGAATGCAGTGCTTCCTACGCTGCCTCAATGAATTCTAATGAAAAATAATTTCGAACAAGTTTTAGATGAGGGTTTTGCCTTTCCCTAATGGCACATTAAAGAAGGGAAAGGTAAATATAAAGCACAGAGAGAAGGGAAATATACAGTGATCACCCACTTTTGCGTCCACCGCATTTTAGTGGAAATCGCAATTGCTGAGTTGAATGCAGTGCTTCCTACGCTGCCTCAATGAATTCTAATGAAAAATAATTTCGAACAAGTTTTAGATGAGGGTTTTGCCTTCCCTAATGGCACATTAAAGAAGGGAAAGGTAAATATAAAGCACCGAGAGAAGGGAAATATACAGTGATCACCCACTTTGCGTCCACCGCATTTTTAGTGGAAATCGCAATTCGCTGAGTTGAATGCAGTGCTTCCTACGCTGCCTCAATGAATTCTAATGAAAAATAATTTCGAACAAGTTTTAGATGAGGGTTTTGCCTTTCCCTAATGGCACATTAAAGAAGGGAAAGGTAAATATAAAGCACAGAGAGAAGGGAAATATACAGTGATCACCAATTTTGTCCACCGCATTTTTAGTGGAAATCGCAATTGCTGAGTTGAATGCAGTGCTTCCTACGCTGCCTCAATGAATTCTAATGAAAAATAATTTCGAACAAGTTTTAGATGAGGGTTTTGCCTTTCCCTAATGGCACATTAAAGAAGGGAAAGGTAAATATAAAGAACCGAGAGAAGGGAAATATACAGTGATCACCCACTTTGCGTCCACCGCATTTTTATTGGAAATCGCAATTCGCTGAGTTGAATGCAGTGCTTCCTACGCTGCCTCAATGAATTCTAATGAAAAATAATTTCGAACAAGTTTTAGATGAGGGTTTTGCCTTTCCCAATGGCACATTAAAGAAGGGAAAGGTAAATATAAAGCACAGAGAGAAGGGAAATATACAGTGATCACCCACTTTGCGTCCACCGCATTTTTATTGGAAATCGCAATTCGCTGAGTTGAATGCAGTGCTTCCTACGCTGCCTCAATGAATTCTAATGAAAAATAATTTCGAACAAGTTTTAGATGAGGGTTTTGCCTTCCTAATGGCACATTAAAGAAGGGAAAGGTAAATATAAAGCACAGAGAGAAGGGAAATATACAGTGATCACCCACTTTGCGTCCACCGCATTTTTAGTGGAAATCGCAATTCGCTGAGTTGAATGCAGTGCTTCCTACGCTGCCTCAATGAATTCTAATGAAAAATAATTTCGAACAAGTTTTAGATGAGGGTTTTGCCTTCCCCAATGGCACATTAAAGAAGGAAAGGTAAATATAAAGCACAGAGAGAAGGGAAATATACAGTGATCACCCACTTTGCGTCCTCCGCATTTTTAGTGGAAATCGCAATTCGCTGAGTTGAATGCAGTGCCTCCTACGCTGCCTCAATGAATTTGTAATGAAAAATAATTTCGAACAAGATTTAGATGAGGGTTTTGCCTTTCCCTAATGCCACATTAAAGAAGGGAAAGGTAAATATAAAGCACAGAGAGAAGGGAAATATACAGTGATCACCCACTTTGCGTCCACCGCATTTTTATTGGAAATCGCAATTCGCTGAGTTGAATGCAGTGCTTCCTACGCTGCCTCAATGAATTTAATGAAAAATAATTTCGAACAAGTTTTAGATGAGGGTTTTGCCTTTCCCTAATGGCACATTAAAGAAGGTAAAGGTAAATATAAAGCACAGAGAGAAGGGAAATATAAAGTGATCACCCACTTTGCGTCCACCGCATTTTTTAGTGGAAATCGCAATTGCTGAGTTGAATGCAGTGCTTCCTACGCTGCCTCAATGAATTCTAATGAAAAATAATTTCGAACAAGTTTTAGATGAGGGTTTTGCCTTTCCCTAATGGCACATTAAAGAAGGGAAAGGTAAATATAAAGCACAGAGAGAAGGGAAATATACAGAGATCACCCACTTTGCGTCCACCGCATTTTTAGTGGAAATCGCAATTCGCTGAGTTGAATGCAGTGCTTCCTACGCTGCCTCAATGAATTCTAATGAAAAATAATTTCGAACAAGTTTTAGATGAGGGTTTTGCCTTTCCCTAATGGCACATTAAAGAAGGGAAAGGTAAATATAAAGCACCGAGAGAAGGGAAATATACAGTGATCACCCACTTTGCGTCCACCGCATTTTTAGTGGAAATCGCAATTCGCTGAGTTGAATGCAGTGCTTCCTACGCTGCCTCAATGAATTCTAATGAAAAATAATTTCGAACAAGATTTAGATGAGGGTTTTGCTTTTCCTAATGGCACATTAAAGAAGGGAAAGGTAAATATAAAGCACAGAGAGAAGGGAAATATACAGTGATCACCCACTTTGCGTCCACCGCATTTTTAGTGGAAATCGCACTTCGCTGAGTTGAATGCAGTGCTTCCTACGCTGCCTCAATGAATTCTAATGAAAAATAATTTCGAACAAGTTTTAGATGAGGGTTTTGCCTTTCCCTAATGGCACATTAAAGAAGGGAAAGGTAAATATAAAGCACCGAGAGAAGGGAAATATACAGTGATCACCCACTTTGCGTCCACCGCATTTTTATGGAAATCGCAATTGCTGAGTTGAATGCAGTGCTTCCTACGCTGCCTCAATGAATTTAATGAAAAATAATTTCGAACAAGTTTTAGATGAGGGTTTTGCCTTTCCCTAATGGCACATTAAAGAAGGAAAGGTAAATATAAAGCACAGAGAGAAGGGAAATATACAGTGATCACCCACTTTGCGTCCACCGCATTTTTAGTGGAAATCGCAATTCGCTGAGTTGAATGCAGTACTTCCTACGCTGCCTCAATGAATTTCAAAGAAAAATAATTTCGAACAAGTTTTAGATGAGGGTTTTGCCTTTCCCTAATGGCACATTAAAGAAGGGAAAGGTAAATATAAAGCACAGAGAGAAGGGAAATATACAGTGATCACCCACTTTGCGTCCACCGCATTTTTAGTGGAAATCGCAATTGCTGAGTTGAATGCAATGCCCTACGCTGCCTCAATGAATTTAATGAAAAAATAATTTCGAACAAGTTTTAGATGAGGGTTTTGCCTTTCCCTAATGGCACATTAAAGAAGGAAAAAGGTAAATATAAAGCACCGAGAGAAGGGAAATATACAGTGATCACCCACTTTGCGTCCACCGCATTTTTTAGTGGAAATCGCAATTCGCTGAGTTGAATGCAGTGCTTCCTACGCCGCCTCAATGAATTCTAATGAAAAATAATTTCGAACAAGTTTAGATGAGGGTTTTGCCTTCCCTAATGGCACATTAAAGAAGGGAAAGGTAAATATAAAGCACCGAGAGAAGGGAAATATACAGTGATCACCCACTTTTTGTCCACCACAGCATTTTTATTGGAAATCGCAATTGCTGAGTTGAATGCAAATGCCTTGGACGCTGCCTCAATGAATTCTAATGAAAAATAATTTCGAACAAGTTTTAGATGAGGGTTTTGCCCTTCCCTAATGGCACATTAAAGAAGGGAAAGGTAAATATAAAGCACCGAGAGAAGGGAAATATACAGTGATCACCCACTTTGCGTCCACCGCATTTTTATTGGAAATCGCAATTGCTGAGTTGAATGCAAATGCTTCCTACGCTGCCTCAATGAATTTAATGAAAATAATTTCGAACAAGTTTTAGATGAGGGTTTTGCCTTCCCTAATGGCACATTAAAGAAGGGAAAGGTAAATCTAAAACAGAGAGAAGGAAATTTACAGTGATCACCCACTTTGCGTCCACCGCATTTTATTGGAAATCGCAATTGCTGAGTTGAATGCAAAAATCCTACGGACGCAAATGAATTTAATGAAAAATAATTTCGAACAAGGCGAATTGCGATTTCAAATAAAAATGCGGTGGACGCAAAGTTGGTGATCACTGTATATTTCCATTCTCTCGGGAAAGGAATATTTACCTTTCCTTCTTTAATGTGGAAATATTAGGGAAAGGCAAAACCTCATCTCCAAATTTGTTTTTAGTGAAATTATTTTCATTAGAATTCATTGAGGCAGCGTAGGAAGCACTGCATTCAATTTCAATGAATTGCGATTTCGAACAAAAATGCGGACGAAAGTGGGTGATCACTGTATATGGCACATTTTATATTTACCTTTCCTTCTTTAAAAACTTGTTCGAAAACCTTCTAAAACTTTTCGAAATTATTTTTCATTAGAATTCATTGAGTCAGCGTAGGAAGCACTGCATTCAACTCAGCGAATTGCGATTTCCAATAAAATGCGGTGGACGCAAAGTGGGTGATCACTGTATATTTCCTTCTCTCGGTGCTTTATATTTACCTTCCTTCTTTAATGTGCCATTAGGGAAAGGCAAAACCTCATCTAAAACTTGTTCGAAAATTATTTTTCATTAGAATTCATTGAGGCAGCGTAGGAAGCACTGCATTCCACTCAGCGAATTGCGATTTCCAATAAAAATGCGGTGGACGCAAAGTGGGTGATCACTGTATATTTCCCTTCTCTCTGTGCTTTATATTTACCTTTCCTTTTTTTAATGTGCCATTAGGGAAAGGCAAAACCATCATCTAAAACTTGTTCGAAATTATTTTTCATTAGAATTCATTGAGGCAGCGTAGGAAGCACTGCATTCAACTCAGCGAATTGCGATTTCCAATAAAAAATGCGGTGGACGCAAAGTGGGTGATCACTGTATATTTTCTCTCTGTGCTTTATATTTACCTTTCCCTTCTTTAATGTGCCATTAGGGAAAGGCAAAACCCTCATCTAAAACTTGTTCGAAATTATTTTTCATTAGAATTCATTGAGGCAGCGTAGGAAGCACTGCATTCAACTCAGCGAATTGCGATTTCCAATAAAAATGCGGTGGACGCAAAGTGGGTGATCACTGTATATTTCCTTCTCTGGTGCTTTATATTTACCTTTCCCTTCTTTAATGTGCCATTAGGGAAAGGCAAAACCCTCATCTAAAACTTGTTCGAAATTATTTTTCATTAGAATTCATTGAGGCAGCGTAGGAAGCACTGCATTCAACTCAGCGAATTGCGATTTCCAATAAAAATGCGGTGGACGCAAAGTGGGTGATCACTGTATATTTCCTTCTCTCTGTGCTTTATATTTTTACCTTTCCCTTTTTAATGTGCCATTAGGGAAAGGCAAAACCCTCATCTAAAACTTGTTCGAAATTATTTTTCATTAGAATTCATTGAGGCAGCGTAGGAAGCACTGCATTCAACTCAGCGAATTGCGATTTCCAAAAAAATGCGGTGGACGCAAAGTGGGTGATCACTGTATATTTCCTTCTCTCGGTGCTTTATATTTACCTTTCCTTCTTTAATGTGCCATTAGGAAAGGCAAAAACCTCATCTAAAACTTGTTCGAAATTATTTTTCATTAGAATTCATTGAGGCAGCGTAGGAAGCACTGCATTCAACTCAGCGAATTGCGATTTCCAATAAAAATGCGGTGGACGCAAAGTGGGTGATCACTGTATATTTCCTTCTCTCGGTGTTTTATATTTACCTTTCCTTCTTTTAATGTGCCATTAGGGAAAGGCAAAACCTCATCTAAAACTTGTTCGAAATTATTTTTCATTAGAATTCATTGAGGCAGCGTAGGAAGCACTGCATTCAACTCAGCGAATTGCGATTTCCACTAAAAATGCGGTGGACGCAAAGTGGGTGATCACTGTATATTTCCTTCTCTGGTGCTTTATATTTACCTTTCCTTCTTTAATGTGCCATTAGGGAAAGGCAAAACCCTCATCTAAAACTTGTTCGAAATTATTTTTCATTAGAATTCATTGAGGCAGCGTAGGAAGCACTGCATTCAACTCAGCGAATTGCGATTTCCAATAAAATGCGGTGGACGCAAAGTGGGTGATCACTGTATATTTCCTTCTCTCGGTGTTTTATATTTACCTTTCCTTTTAATGTGCCATTAGGGAAAGGCAAAACCTCATCTAAAACTTGTTCGAAATTATTTTTCATTAGAATTCATTGAGGCAGCGTAGGAAGCACTGCATTCAACTCAGCGAATTGCGATTTCCACTAAAAATGCGGTGGACGCAAAGAGGGTGATCACTGTACATTTCCTTCTCTCGGTGCTTTATATTTACCTTTCCTTTTTAATGTGCCATTAGGAAAGGCAAAACCCTCATCTAAAACTTGTTCGAAATTATTTTTCATTAGAATTCATTGAGGCAGCGTAGGAAGCACTGCATTCAACTCAGCGAATTGCGATTTCAATAAAAAATGCGGTGGACGCAAAGTGGGTGATCACTGTACATTTCCTTCTCTCGGTGCTTTATATTTACCTTTCCCTTCTTTAATGTGCCATTAGGGAAAGGCAAAAACCCCATCTAAAACTTGTTCGAAATTATTTTTCATTAGAATTCATTTAGGCAGCGTAGGAAGCACTGTATTCAACTCAAAGGAATTGCGATTTCCAATAAAAATGCGGTGGACGCAAAGTGGGTGATCACTGTATATTTCCTTCTCTGTGTGCTTTATTTTACCTTTCCTTCTTTAATGTGACATTAGGGAAAGGCAAAACCCCCATCTAAAACTTGTTCGAAATTATTTTTCATTAGAATTCATTTAGGCAGCGTAGGAAGCACTGTATTCAATTCAGCTAATTACGATTTCCAATAAAAATGCGGTGGACGCAAAGTGGGTGATCACTGTATATTTCCCTTCTCTCTGTGCTTTATATTTACCTTTCCTTCTTTTAATGTGCCATTAGGGAAAGGCAAAACCCTCATCTAAAACTTGTTCGAAATTATTTTTCATTAGAATTCATTGAGGCAGCGTAGGAAGCACTGCATTCAACTCAGCGAATTGCGATTTCCAATAAAATGCGGTGGACGCAAAGTGGGTGATCACTGTATATTTCCTTCTCTGTGTGCTTTATATTTACCTTTCCCTTTTTAATGTGCCATTAGGGAAAGGCAAAACCCTCATCTAAAACTTGTTCGAAATTATTTTTCATTAGAATTCATTGAGGCAGCGTAGGAAGCACTGCATTCAACTCAGCGAATTGCGATTTCCAATAAAAATGCGGTGGACGCAAAGTGGGTGATCACTGTATATTTCCTTCTCTCTGTGTTTTTATATTTACCTTTCCTTTTTTAATGTGCCATTAGGGAAAGGCAAAACCTCATCTAAAACTTGTTCGAAATTATTTTTCATTAGAATTCATTGAGGCAGCGTAGGAAGCACTGCATTCAACTCAGCGAATTGCGATTTCCAATAAAAAATGCGGTGGACGCAAAGTGGGTGATCACTGTATATTTCCTTCTCTCGGTGTTTTATATTTACCTTTCCTTCTTTAATGTGCCATTAGGGAAAGGCAAAAAACCTCATCTAAAACTTGTTCGAAATTATTTTTCATTAGAATTCATTGAGGCAGCGTAGGAAGCACTGCATTCAACTCAGCGAATTGCGATTTCCAATAAAAATGCGGTGAACGCAAAGTGGGTGATCACTGTATATTTCCTTCTCTCTGTGCTTTATATTTACCTTTCCTTTCTTTAATGTGCCATTAGGGAAAGGCAAAACCCTCATCTAAAACTTGTACGAAATTATTTTCATTAGAATTCATTGAGGCAGCGTAGGAAGCACTGCATTCAACTCAGCGAATTGCGATTTCCAATAAAAATGCGGTGGACGCAAAGTGGGTGATCACTGTATATTTCCCTCTCTCGGTGCTTTATATTTACCTTTCCTTCTTTAATGTGCCATTAGGGAAAGGCAAAACCCTCATCTAAAACTTGTTCGAAATTATTTTTCATTAGAATTCATTGAGGCAGCGTAGGAAGCACTGCATTCAACTCAGCGAATTGCGATTTCCAATAAAAATGCGGTGGACGCAAAGTGGGTGATCACTGTATATTTCCTTCTCTCTGTGCTTTATATTTACCTTTCCTTTCTTTAATGTGCCATTAGGGAAAGGCAAAACCCTCATCTAAAACTTGTTCGAAATTATTTTTCATTAGAATTCATTGAGGCAGCGTAGGAAGCACTGCATTCAACTCAGCGAATTGCGATTTCCAATAAAAATGCGGTGGACGCAAAGTGGGTGATCACTGTATATTTCCTTCTCTGGTTTTTATATTTACCTTTCCTTTTTTTAATGTGCCATTAGGGAAAGGCAAAACCCTCATCTAAAACTTGTTCGAAATTATTTTTCATTAGAATTCATTGAGGCAGCGTAGGAAGCACTGCATTCAACTCAGCGAATTGCGATTTCCAATAAAAATGCGGTGGACGCAAAGTGGGTGATCACTGTATATTTCCTTCTCTGTGGTTTTATATTTACCTTTCCTTCTTTAATGTGCCATTAGGGAAAGGCAAAACCCTCATCTAAAACTTGTTCGAAATTATTTTTCATTAGAATTCATTGAGGCAGCGTAGGAAGCACTGCATTCAACTCAGCGAATTGCGATTTCCAATAAAAATGCGGTGGACGCAAAGTGGTGATCACTGTATATTTCCTTCTCTCTGTGTTTTATATTTACCTTTCCCTTCTTTAATGTGCCATTAGGGAAAGGCAAAACCCTCATCTAAAACTTGTTCGAAATTATTTTTCATTAGAATTCATTGAGGCAGCGTAGGAAGCACTGCATTCAACTCAGCGAATTGCGATTTCCAATAAAAATGCGGTGGACGCAAAGTGGGTGATCACTGTATATTTCCTTCTCTCTGTGCTTTATATTTACCTTTCCTTCTTTAATGTGCCATTAGGGAAAGGCAAAACCCTCATCTAAAACTTGTTGGAAATTATTTTTCATTAGAATTCATTGAGGCAGCGTAGGAAGCACTGCATTCAACTCAGCGAATTGCGATTTCCAATAAAAATGCGGTGGATGCAAAGTGGGTGATCACTGTATATTTCCCTTCTCTCGGTGCTTTATATTTACCTTTCCCTTTTTAATGTGCAATTAGGGAAAGGCAAAACCCTCATCTAAAACTTGTTGGAAATTATTTTTCATTAGAATTCATTGAGGCAGCGTAGGAAGCACTGCATTCAACTCAGCGAATTGCGATTTTCCACTAAAAATGCGGTGGACGCAAAGAGGGTGATCACTGTATATTTCCCTTCTCTCGGTGCTTTATATTTACCTTTCCCTTCTTTAATGTGCCATTAGGGAAAGGCAAAACCCATCTAAAACTTGTTCGAAATTATTTTTCATTAGAATTCATTGAGGCAGCGTAGGAAGCACTGCATTCAACTCAGCGAATTGCGATTTCCAATAAAAATGCGGTGGACGCAAAGTGGGTGATCACTGTATATTTCCTTCTCTCGGTGCTTTATATTTACCTTTCCTTTTTAATGTGCCATTAGGGAAAGGCAAAACCTCATCTAAAACTTGTTCGAAATTATTTTTCATTAGAATTCATTGAGGCAGCGTAGGAAGCACTGCATTCAACTCAGCGAATTGCGATTTCCAATAAAAATGCGGTGGACGCAAAGTGGGTGATCACTGTATATTTCCTTCTCTCGGTGCTTTATATTTACCTTTCCCTTTTTAATGTGCCATTAGGGAAAGGCAAAACCCTCATCTAAAAACTTGTTCGAAATTATTTTTCATTAGAATTCATTGAGGCAGCGTAGGAAGCACTGCATTCAACTCAGCGAATTGCGATTTCCAATAAAAAATGCGGTGGACGCAAAGTGGGTGATCACTGTATATTTCCTTCTCGGTGCTTTATATTTACCTTTCCTTCTTTAATGTGCCATTAGGGAAAGGCAAAACCCTCATCTAAAACTTGTTCGAAATTATTTTTCATTAGAATTCATTGAGGCAGCGTAGGAAGCACTGCATTCAACTCAGCGAATTGCGATTTCCAAAAAAAATGGTGGACGCAAAGTGGGTGATCACTGTATATTTCCTTCTCTCTGGTGCTTTATATTTACCTTTCCTTTTAATGTGCCATTAGGGAAAGGCAAAACCCATCTAAAACTTGTTCGAAATTATTTTCATTAGAATTCATTGAGGCAGCGTAGGAAGCACTGCATTCAACTCAGCGAATTGCGATTTCCAATAAAAATGCGGTGGACGCAAAGTGGGTGATCACTGTATATTTCCTTCTCTCGGTGCTTTTATATTTACCTTTCCTTCTTTAATGTGCCATTAGGGAAAGGCAAAACCCTCATCTAAAACTTGTTCGAAATTATTTTTCATTAGAATTCATTGAGGCAGCGTAGGAAGCACTGCATTCAACTCAGCGAATTGCGATTTCCAATAAAAATGCGGTGGACGCAAAGTGGGTGATCACTGTATATTTCCTTTCTCTGTGCTTTATATTTACCTTTCCTTTTTAATGTGCCATTAGGGAAAGGCAAAACCCATCATCTAAAACTTGTTCGAAATTATTTTTCATTAGAATTCATTGAGGCAGCGTAGGAAGCACTGCATTCAACTCAGCGAATTGCGATTTCCACTAAAAAATGCGGTGGACGCAAAGTGGGTGATCACTGTATATTTCCTTCTCTCTGTGTTTTATATTTACCTTTCCTTCTTTAATGTGCCATTAGGGAAAGGCAAAACCCATCATCTAAAACTTGTTCGAAATTATTTTCATTAGAATTCATTGAGGCAGCGTAGGAAGCACTGCATTCAACTCAGCGAATTGCGATTTCCAATAAAAATGCGGTGGACGCAAAGGGGTGATCACTGTATATTTCCTTCTCTCGGTGCTTTATATTTACCTTTCCCTTCTTTAATGTGCCATTAGGGAAAGGCAAAACCTCATCTAAAACTTGTTCGAAATTATTTTTCATTAGAATTCATTGAGGCAGCGTAGGAAGCACTGCATTCAACTCAGCGAATTGCGATTTCCAATAAAAATGCGGTGGACGCAAAGTGGGTGATCACTGTATATTTCTCTTCTCTCGGTGCTTTATATTTACCTTTCCTTTCTTTAATGTGCCATTAGGGAAAGGCAAAACCCTCATCTAAAACTTGTTCGAAATTATTTTTCATTAGAATTCATTGAGGCAGCGTAGGAAGCACTGCATTCAACTCAGCGAATTGCGATTTCCAATAAAAATGCGGTGGACGCAAAGTGGGTGATCACTGTATATTTCCTTCTCTCGGTGTTTTATATTTACCTTTCCTTCTTTAATGTGCCATTAGGGAAAGGCAAAACCCTCATCTAAAACTTGTTCGAAATTATTTTTCATTAGAATTCATTGAGGCAGCGTAGGAAGCACTGCATTCAACTCAGCGAATTGCGATTTCCAATAAAAAATGCGGTGGACGCAAAGTGGGTGATCACTGTATATTTCCTTTCTCTCTGTGTTTATATTTACCTTTCCTTCTTTAATGTGCCATTAGGGAAAGGCAAAACCCTCATCTAAAACTTGTTCGAAATTATTTTTCATTAGAATTCATTGAGGCAGCGTAGGAAGCACTGCATTCAACTCAGCGAATTGCGATTTCCAATAAAAATGCGGTGGACGCAAAGTGGGTGATCACTGTATATTTCCTTCTCTCTGTGCTTTTATATTTTACCTTTCCTTCTTTAATGTGCCATTAGGGAAAGGCAAAACCTCATCTAAAACTTGTTCGAAATTATTTTTCATTAGAATTCATTGAGGCAGCGTAGGAAGCACTGCATTCAACTCAGCGAATTGCGATTTCCAATAAAAATGCGGTGGACGCAAAGTGGGTGATCACTGTATATTTCCTTCTCGGTGTGTTTATATTTACCTTTCCTTTCTTTAATGTGCCATTAGGGAAAGGCAAAAACCCCTCATCTAAAACTTGTTCGAAATTATTTTTCATTAGAATTCATTGAGGCAGCGTAGGAAGCACTGCATTCAACTCAGCGAATTGCGATTTCCAATAAAAATGCGGTGGACGCAAAGTGGGTGATCACTGTATATTTCCTTCTCTGTGTGCTTATATTTACCTTTCCTTCTTTAATGTGCCATTAGGGAAAGGCAAAACCCTTATCTAAAACTTGTTCGAAATTATTTTTCATTAGAATTCATTGAGGCAGCGTAGGAAGCACTGCATTCAACTCAGCGAATTGCGATTTCCAATAAAAAATCGGTGGACGCAAAGTGGGTGATCACTGTATATTTCCTTTCTCTCGGTGTTTTTATATTTACCTTTCCCTTCTTTAATGTGCCATTAGGGAAAGGCAAAACCCCTCATCTAAAACTTGTTCGAAATTATTTTTCATTAGAATTCATTGAGGCAGCGTAGGAAGCACTGCATTCAACTCAGCGAATTGCGATTTCCAATAAAAATGCGGTGGACGCAAAGTGGGTGATCACTGTATATTTCCTTCTCTGTGTTTTTATATTTACCTTTCCTTTTTAATGTGCCATTAGGGAAAGGCAAAACCCTCATCTAAAACTTGTTCGAAATTATTTTTCATTAGAATTCATTGAGGCAGCGTAGGAAGCACTGCATTCAACTCAGCGAATTGCGATTTCCAATAAAATGCGGTGGACGCAAAGTGGGTGATCACTGTATATTTCCTTCTCTCGGTTTTATATTTACCTTTCCTTCTTTAATGTGCCATTAGGGAAAGGCAAAACCCTCATCTAAAACTTGTTCGAAATTATTTTTCATTAGAATTCATTGAGGCAGCGTAGGAAGCACTGCATTCAACTCAGCGAATTGCGATTTCCAATAAAAATGCGGTGGACGCAAAGTGGGTGATCACTGTATATTTCCTTCTCTCTGTGCTTTTTATATTTACCTTTCCTTTTTTAATGTGCCATTAGGGAAAGGCAAAACCCTCATCTAAAACTTGTTCGAAATTATTTTTCATTAGAATTCATTGAGGCAGCGTAGGAAGCACTGCATTCAACTCAGCGAATTGCGATTTCCAATAAAAATGCGGTGGACGCAAAGTGGGTGATCACTGTATATTTCCTTCTCTCGGTGCTTTATATTTACCTTTCCTTCTTTAATGTGCCATTAGGGAAAGGCAAAACCCTCATCTAAAACTTGTTCGAAATTATTTTCATTAGAATTCATTGAGGCAGCGTAGGAAGCACTGCATTCAACTCAGCGAATTGCGATTTCCAATAAAAATGGGTGGACGCAAAGTGGGTGATCACTGTATATTTCCTTCTCTGTGTTTTATATTTACCTTTCCTTCTTTAATGTGCCATTAGGGAAAGGCAAAACCCTCATCTAAAACTTGTTCGAAATTATTTTTCATTAGAATTCATTGAGGCAGCGTAGGAAGCACTGCATTCAACTCAGCGAATTGCGATTTCCAATAAAAATGCGGTGGACGCAAAGTGGGTGATCACTGTATATTTCCTTCTCTCTGGTGCTTTTATATTTACCTTTCCTTTCTTTAATGTGCCATTAGGGAAAGGCAAAACCCCTCATCTAAAACTTGTTCGAAATTATTTTTCATTAGAATTCATTGAGGCAGCGTAGGAAGCACTGCATTCAACTCAGCGAATTGCGATTTCCAATAAAAATGCGGTGGACGCAAAGTGGGTGATCACTGTATATTTCCTTCTCTCTGTGCTTTATATTTACCTTTCCTTCTTTTAATGTGCCATTAGGGAAAGGCAAAACCCTCATCTAAAACTTGTTCGAAATTATTTTTCATTAGAATTCATTGAGGCAGCGTAGGAAGCACTGCATTCAACTCAGCGAATTGCGATTTCAATAAAAATGCGGTGGACGCAAAGTGGTGATCACTGTATATTTCCTTCTCTCGGTGCTTTATATTTACCTTTCCTTTTTAATGTGCCATTAGGGAAAGGCAAAACCCTCATCTAAAAACTTGTTCGAAATTATTTTTCATTAGAATTCATTGAGGCAGCGTAGGAAGCACTGCATTCAACTCAGCGAATTGCGATTTCCAATAAAAAATGCGGTGGACGCAAAGTGGGTGATCACTGTATATTTCCTTCTCTGGTGCTTTATATTTACCTTTCCCTTCTTTAATGTGCCATTAGGGAAAGGCAAAACCCATCTAAAACTTGTTCGAAATTATTTTTCATTAGAATTCATTGAGGCAGCGTAGGAAGCACTGCATTCAACTCAGCGAATTGCGATTTCCAATAAAAATGCGGTGGACGCAAAGTGGGTGATCACTGTATATTTCCTTCTCTCGGTGCTTTATATTTACCTTTCCTTCTTTAATGTGCCATTAGGGAAAGGCAAAAACCATCTAAAACTTGTTCGAAATTATTTTTCATTAGAATTCATTGAGGCAGCGTAGGAAGCACTGCATTCAACTCAGCGAATTGCGATTTCCAATAAAAATGCGGTGGACGCAAAGTGGGTGATCACTGTATATTTCCTTCTCTCGGTGCTTTATATTTTACCTTTCCTTCTTTAATGTGCCATTAGGGAAAGGCAAAACCCTCATCTAAAACTTGTTCGAAATTATTTTTCATTAGAATTCATTGAGGCAGCGTAGGAAGCACTGCATTCAACTCAGCGAATTGCGATTTCCAATAAAAAATGCGGTGGACGCAAAGTGGGTGATCACTGTATATTTCCTTCTCTCGGTGCTTTTATATTTACCTTTCCCTTTTTTAATGTGCCATTAGGGAAAGGCAAACCCTCATCTAAAACTTGTTCGAAATTATTTTTCATTAGAATTCATTGAGGCAGCGTAGGAAGCACTGCATTCAACTCAGCGAATTGCGATTTCCAATAAAAATGCGGTGGACGCAAAGTGGGTGATCACTGTATATTTCCTTCTCTCTGTGCTTTATATTTACCTTTCCCTTCTTTAATGTGCCATTAGGGAAAGGCAAAACCCTCATCTAAAACTTGTTCGAAATTATTTTTCATTAGAATTCATTGAGGCAGCGTAGGAAGCACTGCATTCAACTCAGCGAATTGCGATTTCCAATAAAAATGCGGTGGACGCAAAGTGGGTGATCACTGTATATTTCCTTCTCTCTCGGTGCTTTATTTTACCTTTCCTTTTTAATGTGCCATTAGGGAAAGGAAACCCTCATCTAAAACTTGTTCGAAATTATTTTTCATTAGAATTCATTGAGGCAGCGTAGGAAGCACTGCATTCAACTCAGCGAATTGCGATTTCCACTAAAAATGCGGTGGACGCAAAGTGGGTGATCACTGTATATTTCCTTTCTCGGTGCTTTATATTTACCTTTCCTTCTTTAATGTGCCATTAGGGAAAGGCAAAACCCTCATCTAAAACTTGTTCGAAATTATTTTTCATTAGAATTCATTGAGGCAGCGTAGGAAGCACTGCATTCAACTCAGCGAATTGCGATTTCCAATAAAAATGCGGTGGACGCAAAGTGGGTGATCACTGTATATTTCCTTCTCTCGGTGCTTTTATATTTACCTTTCCTTTTTAATGCCATTAGGGAAAGGCAAAACCCTCATCTAAAACTTGTTCGAAATTATTTTTCATTAGAATTCATTGAGGCAGCGTAGGAAGCACTGCATTCAACTCAGCGAATTGCGATTTCCACTAAAAATGCGGTGGACGCTAAGTGGGTGATCACTGTATATTTCCCATTTCTCGGTGTTTTATATTTACCTTTCCCTTCTTTAATGTGCCATTAGGGAAAGGCAAAACCCTCATCTAAAACTTGTTCGAAATTATTTTTCATTAGAATTCATTGAGGCAGCGTAGGAAGCACTGCATTCAACTCAGCGAATTGCGATTTCCAATAAAATGCGGTGGACGCAAAGTGGGTGATCACTGTATATTTCCTTCTCTCGGTGCTTTTATATTTACCTTTCCTTTTTAATGTGCCATTAGGGAAAGGCAAAACCCTCATCTAAAACTTGTTCGAAATTATTTTTCATTAGAATTCATTGAGGCAGCGTAGGAAGCACTGCATTCAACTCAGCGAATTGCGATTTCCAATAAAAATGCGGTGGACGCAAAGTGGGTGATCACTGTATATTTCCTTCTCTCGGTGCTTTATATTTACCTTTCCCTTCTTTAATGTGCCATTAGGGAAAGGCAAAACCTCATCTAAAACTTGTTCGAAATTATTTTTCATTAGAATTCATTGAGGCAGCGTAGGAAGCACTGCATTCAACTCAGCGAATTGCGATTTCCAATAAAAATGCGGTGGACGCAAAGTGGGTGATCACTGTATATTTCCTTCTCTCGGTTTTTATTTTTACCTTTCCTTCTTTAATGTGCCATTAGGGAAAGGCAAAACCCTCATCTAAAACTTGTTCGAAATTATTTTTCATTAGAATTCATTGAGGCAGCGTAGGAAGCACTGCATTCAACTCAGCGAATTGCGATTTCCAATAAAAATGCGGTGGACGCAAAGTGGGTGATCACTGTATATTTCCTTCTCTCGGTGCTTTATATTTACCTTTCCTTCTTTAATGTGCCATTAGGGAAAGGCAAAACCCTCATCTAAAACTTGTTCGAAATTATTTTTCATTAGAATTCATTGAGGCAGCGTAGGAAGCACTGCATTCAACTCAGCGAATTGCGATTTCCAATAAAAAATGCGGTGGACGCAAAGTGGGTGATCACTGTATATTTCCTTCTCTGGTGCTTTATATTTACCTTTCCCTTCTTTAATGTGCCATTAGGGAAAGGCAAAACCCTCATCTAAAACTTGTTCGAAATTATTTTTCATTAGAATTCATTGAGGCAGCGTAGGAAGCACTGCATTCAACTCAGCGAATTGCGATTTCCAATAAAAAATGCGGTGGACGCAAAGTGGGTGATCACTGTATATTTCCTTCTCTCGGTGCTTTTATATTTTTACCTTTCCTTTCTTTAATGTGCCATTAGGGAAAGGCAAAACCCTCATCTAAAACTTGTTCGAAATTATTTTTCATTAGAATTCATTGAGGCAGCGTAGGAAGCACTGCATTCAACTCAGCGAATTGCGATTTCCAATAAAAAATGCGGTGGACGCAAAGTGGGTGATCACTGTATATTTCCTTCTCTCTGTGCTTTATATTTACCTTCCCTTCTTTAATGTGCCATTAGGGAAAGGCAAAAACCTCATCTAAAACTTGTTCGAAATTATTTTTCATTAGAATTCATTGAGGCAGCGTAGGAAGCACTGCATTCAACTCAGCGAATTGCGATTTCCAATAAAAATGCGGTGGACGCAAAGTGGGTGATCACTGTATATTTCCTTCTCTCGGTGCTTTATATTTACCTTTCCTTCTTTTTAATGTGCCATTAGGGAAAGGCAAAAACCCTCATCTAAAACTTGTTCGAAATTATTTTTCATTAGAATTCATTGAGGCAGCGTAGGAAGCACTGCATTCAACTCAGCGAATTGCGATTTCCACTAAAAATGCGGTGGACGCAAAGTGGGTGATCACTGTATATTTCCTTCTCTCGGTGCTTTATATTTACCTTTCCTTCTTTAATGTGCCATTAGGGAAAGGCAAAACCTCATCTAAAACTTGTTCGAAATTATTTTTCATTAGAATTCATTGAGGCAGCGTAGGAAGCACTGCATTCAACTCAGCGAATTGCGATTTCCAATAAAAATGCGATGGACGCAAAGTGGGTGATCACTGTATATTTCCTTCTCTCTGTGCTTTATTTTACCTTTCCTTCTTTAATGTGCCATTAGGGAAAGGCAAAACCCTCATCTAAAACTTGTTCGAAATTATTTTTCATTAGAATTCATTGAGGCAGCGTAGGAAGCACTGCATTCAACTCAGCGAATTGCGATTTCCAATAAAAAATGCGGTGGACGCAAAGTGGTGATCACTGTATATTTCCTTCTCTCGTGTTTTATTTACCTTTCCCTTCTTTAATGTGCCATTAAAACTTGGAAAGGCAAAATTCCAGCGTCATCATAAAACTTGTTCGAAATTATTTTTTCCCTTCAATTCATTGAGGCAAAACTTGTTCGAAATTATTTTTCATTAGGAAGAGGCACTGCATTGCATTCAACTCAGCGAATTGCGATTTCCACTAAAAATGCGGTGGACGCAAAGTGGGTGATCACTGTATATTTCCTTTCTCTCGGTGTTTTTATATTTACCTTTCCCTTCTTTAATGTGCCATTAGGGAAAGGCAAAACCCTCATCTAAAACTTGTTCGAAATTATTTTTCATTAGAATTCATTGAGGCAGCGTAGGAAGCACTGCATTCAACTCAGCGAATTGCGATTTCAATAAAAATGCGGTGGACGCAAAGTGGGTGATCACTGTATATTTCCTTCTCTCGGTGCTTTATATTTACCTTTCCTTTTTAATGTGCCATTAGGGAAAGGCAAAACCCTCATCTAAAACTTGTTCGAAATTATTTTTCATTAGAATTCATTGAGGCAGCGTAGGAAGCACTGCATTCAACTCAGCGAATTGCGATTTCCAATAAAAATGCGGTGGACGCAAAGTGGGTGATCACTGTATATTTCCTTCTCTCTGTGTTTTATTTTACCTTTCCTTCTTTAATGTGCCATTAGGGAAAGGCAAAACCCTCATCTAAAACTTGTTCGAAATTATTTTTCATTAGAATTCATTGAGGCAGCGTAGGAAGCACTGCATTCAACTCAGCGAATTGCGATTTCCAATAAAAATGCGGTGGACGCAAAGTGGGTGATCACTGTATATTTCCTTCTCTCTGTTTTATATTTACCTTTCCTTCTTTAATGTGCCATTAGGGAAAGGCAAAACCCTCATCTAAAACTTGTTCGAAATTATTTTTCATTAGAATTCATTGAGGCAGCGTAGGAAGCACTGCATTCAACTCAGCGAATTGCGATTTCCAATAAAAATGCGGTGGACGCAAAGTGGGTGATCACTGTATATTTCCTTCTCGGTGCTTTATATTTACCTTTCCCTTCTTTAATGTGCCATTAGGGAAAGGCAAAACCTCATCTAAAACTTGTTCGAAATTATTTTTCATTAGAATTCATTGAGGCAGCGTAGGAAGCACTGCATTCAACTCAGCGAATTGCGATTTCCAATAAAAATGCGGTGGACGCAAAGTGGGTGATCACTGTATATTTCCTTCTCTCGGTGTTTTATATTTACCTTTCCTTTCTTTAATGTGCCATTAGGGAAAGGCAAAACCTCATCTAAAAACTTGTTCGAAATTATTTTTCATTAGAATTCATTGAGGCAGCGTAGGAAGCACTGCATTCAACTCAGCGAATTGCGATTTCCAATAAAAATGCGGTGGACGCAAAGTGGGTGATCACTGTATATTTCCTTCTCTCGGTGCTTTATATTTACCTTTCCTTTTTTAATGTGCCATTAGGGAAAGGCAAAACCCTCATCTAAAACTTGTTCGAAATTATTTTTCATTAGAATTCATTGAGGCAGCGTAGGAAGCACTGCATTCAACTCAGCGAATTGCGATTTCCAATAAAAATGCGGTGGACGCAAAGTGGGTGATCACTGTATATTTCCTTCTCTCGGTGCTTTATATTTACCTTTCCCTTCATTAATGTGCCATTAGGGAAAGGCAAAACCCTCATCTAAAACTTGTTCGAAATTATTTTTCATTAGAATTCATTGAGGCAGTGTAGGAAGCACTGCATTCAACTCAGCGAATTGCGATTTCCACTAAAAATGCGGTGGACGCAAAGTGGGTGATCACTGTATATTTCCCTCCTCTCCGTGCTTTATATTTACCTTCCCTTCTTTAATGTGCCATTAGGGAAAGTCAAATCCTCATCTAAAACTTGTACGAAATTATTTTTCATTAGAATTCATTGAGGCAGCGTAGGAAGCACTGCATTCAACTCAGCGAATTGCGATTTCCACTAAAAATGCGGTGGACGCAAAGTGGGTGATCACTGTATATTTCCCTTCTCTCGGTGCTTTTATATTTACCTTTCCTTCTTTAATGTGCCATTAGGGAAAGGCAAAAAACCTCATCTAAAACTTGTTCGAAATTATTTTTCATTAGAATTCATTGAGGCAGCGTAGGAAGCACTGCATTCAACTCAGCGAATTGCGATTTCCAATAAAAATGCGGTGGACGCAAAGTGGGTGATCACTGTATATTTCCTTCTCTGTGTTTTATATTTACCTTTCCTTCTTTAATGTGCCATTAGGGAAAGGCAAAACCCTCATCTAAAACTTGTTCGAAATTATTTTTCATTAGAATTCATTGAGGCAGCGTAGGAAGCACTGCATTCAACTCAGCGAATTGCGATTTCCAATAAAAATGCGGTGGACGCAAAGTGGGTGATCACTGTATATTTCCTTCTCTCGGTGCTTTATATTTACCTTTCCTTCTTTAATGTGCCATTAGGGAAAGGCAAAACCCTCATCTAAAACTTGTTCGAAATTATTTTTCATTAGAATTCATTGAGGCAGCGTAGGAAGCACTGCATTCAACTCAGCGAATTGCGATTTCCAATAAAAATGCGGTGGACGCAAAGGGGGTGATCACTGTATATTTCCTTCTCTCGGTGTTTTATATTTACCTTTCCCTTCTTTAATGTGCCATTAGGAAAAGGCAAAACCTCATCTAAAACTTGTTCGAAATTATTTTTCATTAGAATTCATTGAGGCAGCGTAGGAAGCACTGCATTCAACTCAGCGAATTGCGATTTCCACTAAAATGCGGTGGACGCAAAGTGGGTGATCACTGTATATTTCCTTCTCTCGGTGCTTTTATATTTACCTTTCCCTTCTTTAATGTGCCATTAGGGAAAGGCAAAACCCTCATCTAAAACTTGTTCGAAATTATTTTTCATTAGAATTCATTGAGGCAGCGTAGGAAGCACTGCATTCAACTCAGCGAATTGCGATTTCCAATAAAATGCGGTGGACGCAAAGTGGGTGATCACTGTATATTTCCTTCTCTCGGTGCTTTATATTTACCTTTTCCTTCTTTAATGTGCCATTAGGAAAGGCAAAACCCTCATCTAAAACTTGTTCGAAAT
>CAHIKZ030003883.1:0-55079 GCA_903632075.3 Acanthosepion pharaonis | reverse complement strand
TTGACTCTGGGAACTTATGGCTATCTGCCGACGGATATTCGCCATAACCTCAAGATCTTTGGCTCTAAGATCGCCGACTGGTTCACGCTGGGCGCCAATGTCATTGCCCATCCCCGCGCCATTATGGTTCCATATCGGTCGCGTGCCGGAAGCCGCATTGACCGGTTTGCAGGCGCTTATGGTGCGGCAGGCCTTCTGTAACGTGGTGAATGGCCAGATCGTGACCGATCCGGCAGCCGGTTCAGGACGCCGTCGCAGGCAATCTGCGCCCTGACGCCCTCGCGGTTCGGTGTTCGCGGGCGATTGGCTGACCAGACCAACCTGACCATGGCGTTCACGTTGCCTGCTGAACTGCTTGCAAGGCCACGTTGCGCGTCGACGTGTTCAACTTGTTCGCTGAGAAGGCGCGGATTGATTTCAAGAAAACGGTACGCCAGAATAACGGCAATCCGCGGGGCGATTATCGCTATCCTTCTTCTTATCAGGCACCACGTTCGATCCGATTGCAGCTCGGCTTCGACTTCTAACCCTAGAAATCCTCACAGACCCAAATCCGGGGCGGTTCCTTCGGGAGCCGCCCCCTTTTTCTTTGAGGTTTACGCGACCGACAGCGTCAGCTTCCCGTCACCCTCGTCGACCGTGACGGTGGAGCCGTCCTTCACCCCTCGCCGCGCAGGATCGCCTCGGCCAGTGGGTCTTGAAGGTGCCGTTGCACCCGCACGGCGCAGGGGCCGGGCACCATAGACCGGGTCCAGCCCACCGGCCCAGCCATTCGCGCGCCGCATCGGTCAGGTGCAGGCTGATCTTGCGATCGGCGAGCAGCTTGGCGACGCGGGCGACCTGAATGTCGACGATCAGGCCCATATGGCTCTGGCCCAGCCGGTGGAACAGGATGATCTCGTCCAGCCGGTTGAGGAACTCGGGGCGGAAATGCGCGCGCACGATCTCCATCACCTGCGGCTCGACGCTCTCGACACTTTGCCGTCATCGACCGCCGCCAGATACTGGCTGCCGAGGTTCGAGGTCAGGATGATGAGCGTGTTCGAGAAGTCGACCGTCCGGCCCCCGCCATCGGTCAGGCGACCGTCGTCCAGCACCCTGGAGCAGTGCATGTTGAACACGTCGCCATGCGCCTTCTCCACTTCGTCGAACAGCACGACCTGATAGGGCCGCCGCCGCACCGCCTCGGTCAGTACGCCGCCTTCCTCATAGCCGACATAGCCGGGAGGGGCGCCGATCAGCCAGGCGACGCTGTGCTTCTCCATGAACTCGCTCATGTCGAGGCGCACCATCGCGGACGGATCGTCGAACAGGAATTCGGCGAGCGCTTTGGTCAGCTCGGTCTTGCCGACCCCGTCGGCCCCGGAACAAGGAAGGATCCGAGCGGCCGATTGGGGTCCTGCAAGCCCGCCCGCGCCCGGCGGACGGCGGTGGAGACGGCGCGGACCGCATCCTCCTGCCCAACGACCCGTGCGCCCAGCACTTCCTCCATGCGGAGCAGCTTCCGTTCGCCCATCATCATCCGCTCGACCGGCACGCCGGTCCAGCGACTTTCCACGCCTGCAATATCGTCGGCGGTGACTTCCTCACGCAGCATCGCGCCCTCGGTCGCGGACTGCGCCTCGCAAGTTGCTTTTCCAGTTGCGGAATGCGGCCATAGGATAGCTCCCCGCCCGGGCGAGGTCGCCCGCGCGCTGTGCCTGTTCAACTCGATCCGCGCTTGGTCGAGCTGTTCCTTCAGCTTGGCCTCGCCCGCGATCTTGTCCTTCTCAGCCTGCCAGCGCTGGGTCAGTTCGGCCGATTGCTGTTCGAGATTGGCGAGTTCTCCTCCAGATGCTCGAGCCGATCGATGCTGGCGGCGTCGCTCTCACGACGCAGCCCTCGCGCTCGATCTTCAGGCGCAAGATGCGGCGGTCGAGCGTCTCCATCTCCTCGGGCTTGGACTCCACCTCCATGCGGATGCGGCTGGCGGCTTCGTCCATCAGGTCGATCGCCTTGTCGGGCAGGAAGCGGTCGGTGATGTAGCGGTTGGACAGGGTCGCCGCCGCCACCAGCGCGCCATCGGTGATGCGGACGCCGTGATGGAGTTCGTACTTCCCTTCAGCCCGCGCAGGATCGAGATGGTGTCCTCGACCGTGGGTTCGCCGACGAAGATGGTTGGAACCGCCGCTGAAGCGCGGGTCTTTTTCAACGTACGGCGATACTCATCCAGCGTGGTCGCACCGACGCAGTGCAGTTCGCCGCGCCCAGTGCAGGCTTGAGCAGGTTGGAGCGTCCATCGCCCCTCGCGCCTTTCCCAGCACCGATCAGCGTGTGCATCTCGTCGATGAACAGGATGATGTCGCCCTCGGCGGCCTTCACCTCGTCGAGCACACCCCTCAGCCGTTCCTCGAACTCGCCGCGATATTTGCACCGGCGATGAGCGAACCCATATCAAGCGCCATCAGCTTGCGGTCTTTCAGCGTATCCGGCACGTCGCCATTGGCGATACGCAGCGCAAGGCCTTCGGCGATCGCGGGTCTTGCCGACGCCCGGCTCGCCGATCAGCGCAGGATTGTTCTTGGTCCGGCGGGCGAGGATCTGGATGGTGCGACGGATCTCTTCGTCGCGGCCGATCACGGGGTCGAGCTTGCCATCCTGGCCGCCCGTCAGGTCGGGGCGAATTTCTTGAGCGCGTCATAAAGCGATCCTCAGCCCCCGCCGTATCGGCGGTGCGGCCCTGACGCAGTTGTTCGATCGCGCCGTTCAGCGCACAGGCATGGACGCCGCCCGCCGCCAAAGTGCCTTGCCGCCCGCCGTGGTCGAGGCGGGGTGAGCGCGAGCAGCAATCGCTCGACGGTGACGAAGCTGTCGCCGCCTGTTGCGCAATCTGTTCGGCCCGGTCGAGCACGCGGACGGATCATTGTCCGGGCCGGGCGAGTTCTGCGCGCCCGAGCCGGAGACGGCCGGATCTTGGCGAGCGCGGCATCGGTCTCGCGCTCGACCCGCTTGGCATCGCCCCCGCCGCACGGATCAAGCCGGCGGCCATGCCCTGATCGTCCTCGATCAGCGCCTTCAGCAGGTGTTCGGGGCGATACGCTGATGGCTGTTGCGGATCGCCACGGTCTGCGCGGCTTGCAGAAAGCCTTTCGCACGGTCGGTGAATTTCTCGATGTTCATCTGGAATTCCTGTCGCTTTTCAGGTCAGATGGTGTTGCTTATTTGCAACACAAGGGCGGCGCACTTCCGGTCCCGCCAAGATGGGGAAGCCGTTTCGATTGCGAAAGGGTAATTGCCCCCATGTGGTTGAAATTCCGTCCGTCGTGGCGGATTGCGGTCCGCAGAGTGCCCGCTATGCTCGGACCATATACCCAGTGGGGAGACTCAAAGAGATGCGTATCAAGTCTGTGGCGCTGGCCGGCGTCGCCGCCCGGCGTTCGCCGTGCCGGGTCAGGCCGTTCTGGCGCAAGCCGTGCCCGCCAAGGCGGCCGCCGCCAAAACCCGCGCCTGTCGCCACGCTCGTGAAGGCGGTCGACATCCCCATCAGACCTTCACCCTGCCCAACGGCCTGCGCGTCGTCGTCCATACCGACCGCAAAGGCGCCCGTCGTCGCCGCCAGTCAGTGTGGTATGATGTCGGCTCAAGCATGAGCCCAAGGGGCAAGACCGGCTTTGCCCATCTGTTCGAACATCTGATGTTCAACGGATCGGAAAACGCACCGGGCGATTTCTTCGCACCGCTCAAGTCGGTGGGCGCCACCGACTATAACGGCACCACCTATTTCGACCGGACCAACTATTTCGAGACGGTGCCGACCGCCGCGCTCGACCGAGCGCTGTTCACCGGAATCGGATCGCATGGGTCATTTGCTCGGCGCGGTGACGCAGGACGTGCTCGATGAGCAGCGCGGCGTCGTCCAGAATGAAAAGCGCCCGACAACCAGCCCTACGGCCTGACCCAGTACAAAGATCCTGTCGGGGCTGTTCCCCGCCGGCCATCCCCGCCCACTCCACCATTGGTTCGATGGCCGATCTTGACGCGGCGTCGCTCGACACGGTCAAGGACTGGTTCCGCAGCCATTATGGCCCGAACAATGCCGTGCTGGTGCTGGCCGGCGATATCGATGTCGCGACCGCCAAGCCCTTTGGTGGAGAAAATATTTCGGTGACATCCGCAGTGGGCCGGAAAGCGTCCTGCCGACGGTGACGATCCCGACGCTGCCCGCGCCCGTCAACGAAGTGATGAAGGACCGTGTCGCGGCGGGTCATGATCACCGCAACTGGGCGGTCCCGGCCTGAACGATCCGGAAAGCGCGCCGCTGGTCGTCGCGGCTTCGGTACTGGGCGGACTCCTTCGTCGCGGCTCGACAATATCCTGGTCAGAAGCAGGGAGAAGCTGGCGGTGCAGGTCTCGGCGAGCGACCGTGTCTTCTCGCAGGTCGGCATGTTCAACATTACCGCGATCGTCCGCCCCGGCGTCGACCCGCGCTGGTCAACAAGCGGATGGAGGAGATCCTTGCCGATTTCCTGAAGAACGGCCCAACCGTCGACGAAGTGAAGCGTGTCGCGACCAACATGGTGTCGAACCGTGTGCGCGGGCTGGAATCAGTCGGCGGTTTCGGCGGCAAAGGCGGTCGCCTTAGCCGAGGGCGCGCTCTATTCGAACGATCCCGGCTTCTGCAAGAAGCAGCTCCGGGCGATCGCCGCGCAGACGCCCGCGACCGTGAAGGCGGCGGCGGACAAGTGGCTGTCGCGGCCGGCCTATACGCTGACCGTCGTGCCGGGCGCGCGTGACGCCTATGAGGAGGCGAAGGTCCGCCGCGCGCCGATGTGCCCGCCGCCCCGGAGCAGCCGGTCAAGGGCACGCGTGGACCCCGCCCGAGGTGGGTGAGGTCAAGCCGCTGAGCTTCCCCCGCCGTCCAGCGGACCCGCCTGTCGAACGGGGTGGAACTGGTCTATGCGCAGCGCACCGCCGTGCCGGTGACGCAGATCGCGACCTCGTTCGATGCGGGCCCGGCCGCCGATGTGCCGGGCAGACTGGGCACCGAGCGGATGATGCTGGGCCTGTTGGAGGAGGGACGACCCGCCGCAACTCGATCGCCATCGCCGAGAGCAGGAGCGGCTGGGCGCATCGATCGGCACCGGCGCGTCCAACGACCGCACCACCGTCGACATGAGCGTGCCGAGCGCCAATCTGGCGCCCGCGCTCGACCTCTATGGCGATGTGATCCGCAACCCGGCCTTTGCCGAGACGGAACTGGCGCGCGTCAAGGCGCAGGTGCTGGCGGGCATCAAGCAGGAACTGACCAGCCACCGCAGGGGCTGGCGAACCACGTCCTCCCGCCGCTCGTCTATGGCCCGACCAGCCCCTATGCCAAAGGCGCAGGGCTTGGGCGATCCGCGCGCGGTGGCGGCGCTGACCCGCGCCGATCTGGTCGCCTTCCACCAGGCTGGCTCCGCCCCTTGACAAGGCGAAGATCTTCGTGACCTCGGACCGTCCTTTGGCTGAGGTGAAGGCCGCGCTTTGACCAAGCATTCGCCGACTGGCGCGGCGCGGGGGCGGCGGGGACGAAGAGCTTTTGCCGCCGGCACGCCCTCGGCCCCGAAGATCGTCCTGATCAACCGGCCCGACAGCCCGCAGTCGATGATCCGGCGGCGCGCCGACGCCGCTCAAAAGGCACGGACGACATGCTGCTCGTCAACACGGCGAACGATGCGCTGGGCGGCAGCTTCCTCACCGGATCAACACCGATATCCGCGAGACCAAGCATTGGTCCTACGGCGTGCGGGGTGGTTTCCAGACCTCCGAATATGCCGCGCCCTATGTGATGTCGGCGCCGGTCCGGGCGGACAAGACCGGCCCGTCGATCGCCGCGCTGCGCACCGATGTCGCCGAATTCCTGACGACCAAGCCGATGGACCAAGTGGAATTCGACCGGGCGATCACCAGGGCGATCCGTTCGCTGTCGGGCAATTTCGAGACCTCGGGCGCCGTCCTGTCGGCCATGCAGACCAACGATCTGCTGCGCCGGCCCGACAATTACTATGCGACGATCACCCCGCGGTATCGCGCGATGACGGTGGGCGAACTGAACAAGTCGATCCGGCGGCGTTGGACCCGAAGGAATTTGTGTGGGTCGTCGTCGGCGATGCCAAGTCGGTAAAGCCCCAGCTTGACGGGCTGGGCCTGCCGGTCGAAGTGGTTGAGGCCGCCGACGTGGCGGGGCGGCACCGGCCGCACCGGCCGGCGCCGGCCAGTAACGCCGGGTCAGCAAGGAGAGCGAAGATGGCCGATATCGACGGCACGGGAACTGCACCGTGAAGTCGCCGCTGGGTGACGGGACGCGACGCTGACGGTCACGACCGAGGGCGATCGTTTCACCGGCTCCGGCGGTGGCCAGATGGGGGCGATGGATATCGAAGGCGATGTGTCGGGCAACACCATCAGCTGGAAGATGTCGATCAACTCGCCGATGCCGATGACGCTGGATTGCGGGCGACCGCCGATGGCGATACGCTGACCGGATCGGTGGGCGCGGGCGCGTTCGGCAGCTTCCCTCTGTCGGGGACGCGCGCGGCTGATCACCGCGCCGTGATTTGGGGAAGGGCGGTGCGTCAGGATGGACGCGCCGCCCTTTTTCTTTGGGTGGGGCGTGGCCTTCGACTTCGCTCAGCCTGAACGGCCGCTGGGAATGAGGTCTGGATACCTAACCCCGTTCAGCCTGAGCGAAGTCGAAGGCCAAGAACTGAAACCGCCACATAACCGGTTCAATTCCCGCCAAATCCCGTTACGCTGCCCCAAAGAACCAAAAAAGGGGACAAGCATGATCGACCGGCGGCATTTCGGGGGCACGGCGGCACTGGCCGTGGCGGCGGGCAGCGAGGCGTCGTCGCCCAGAATACGCCTTCCACCCGGCTGACCGCGCTGTTCGACACGCTGGTCCGGAACAGTTGCGCCGCAGTCCGGAAGGGCGACGAGCTGGGTCTCGACACCGGCGCCAATGCCGATCTGCGCGGCAAGCTCTCAGACCAGTCGCCCGCGGGCCTCGCGGCGGCGAAGGCAGCGACCAAGGCCGATCTGGTGCGGCTGCAGGCGATCGACCCCGCCACCTGTCACCCGAAGAGCGTATCGATCTGGAATCGATACTCTACACCCGCCGCTCGGCTGAGGCGGTGCAGGCCTTGACTTTGGCGGCTATTCCTATGGCCCCAGCCCCTATGTCGTGTCGCAGCTATCGGGCGCCTATCAGTCGGTGCCCGATTTCCTCGACACCAAGCACCAAGATTGCCACGGCCGGCGATGCCGATGCCTATCTGATGCGCCTGCGTGCCTTTTGGCCGGCAGATGGAGGCGCAGACCGATCGGATGCGCCATGACGCAGGGGGCAGGGCGTGGTGCCGCCCGACTTCATCCTTGATCTGGCGCTCGAGCAGATGGGCAAGTCCGCCAGCCCGCGAGCGAAGCGCTGGTCGTCCAGTCGCTCGCCCGCCGCGCCGCCGAAAGGGGCTGGGTGATCGCTATGCGCAGGCCGCCGCCAAAATCTATGAGACGGAGGTGCTGCCCGCGCTCGACCGCCAGATCGCCTATGCCAAGAGCTTCGCAAGCGCGCCACGCATGACGCCGGTGTGGAAGTTGCGCGAAGGCGCAGCCTATTATCCGGTGGCGCTGAAGGCCAATACGACGACCAGCTTCTCGCCCGACGAGGTCCACCGCTTTGGGCGCGACCGGCGGCGATGCTGTCCGCCAGGCTGGATGCGCTGCTGAAGAAACAGGGCTTTACCAAAGGGGACGGTCGGCCAGCGCATGGCCGCGCTCTACAGGAATCCCGACCAGCTCTATCCCAACACCGACGAGGGCAAGCGCGCCGCCATCGCCTGTTGCAACGCCCGGCTCGACGCGATCCGCACCCGCCTGCCGCAAGTCTTCGAGCGTATCCCGCCTTATGGTTTCGAGGTGCGGCGCGTGCCGCCAGACCGAGGCGGGGCGGCGGCGGCGTTTTGCGCAGGGCCGGCGATCGACGGGTCGCGCCAGGCCTCGTCTATTTCAACCTGAAGGACAGCGCCGACTGGCCCAAATTCTGTCTGGCGACGACCGTCTATCACGAAGGGCTGCCGGGGCATCAGATGGAGGGCGGCTTGGCGCTGTCAACACGCGGCTGCCGCTGATCCGCAAGATCAACGGTTTCTCGGGCTATGGCGAGGGCTGGGCGCTCTATGCCGAGCAACTGGCCGACGAGATCGGCATGTATGACGACGATCCGCTGGGGCAGCTCGGCTATCTGAAATTCCCTGCTGTTCCGCGCCAATCGCTGCGTGGTCGATACCGGGCTGCATCATCTGCGTTGGACCGCGAACAGGCGATCCTCCACTTCGTCGAGGCGGAGGGGAGGCCGAGGGCTTCGCCACGCGCGAGGTCGAGCGTTACCGTCAACCCGGGCCAAGCGGCGAGCTACAAGCTGGGCCATTCGGTCTTCGTCGACATTCGCGATCTGGCGAAGAAGCGACAAGGTGACCGGTTCGACCTGAAGGCGTTCCACACCGCCGTGCTGCGCCATGGCCGCGTGCCGCTCGACGTGCTCCGCCGGATCGGGGGAGCAATGGGCGACTTGACGGTCGAAGTTTGCCCGTTCAGGGCGCATTTACTGGTATGCCGTACCCTGTCTGGATATATTGTCAGGACCGGTGTGCACGTCCATATGTATGTAACCATGAAGAGGATGCGGACCATGACTACGTTCCATCGCCGCCTCCGTCGACGGAATGCCGGTACGTTGATGTTGGTGGGGGCTGCGACCCTCACCTCGATCAGGGCCTCAAAATGCCAGCGCGGTCCCGGATAAGCAAGCGATGGCGAGTGACTGGGACGCCGTGGGGCGTTATTTGCACCACGCGGTCGACCGGGCTGCTGATCTGCCGGTGGTACGTTAAGCCCCATGGCCATTTCGGCTGAGGGAAACCGTCAATGCTCGAACCAGGACAGCCGGACGATCAGGCTTTCCCCGCCACGATACAGGTCGATGTGCGCGAACCGCAAACTTCGGAATTTCTTGAGCAATTGGCGCCTCTCATCCCCGCCGAGAATCTTCCCTAAGGCGGAGACGATCATCGCCGAGTTGACGATGCGCCATTCCGGACCTCTGCCGCCCGCGCGGAACTGGCGAATTACAAGGCCGTAGACGAGAGCTTTGCCGAGCGGATCATGCGGATGGCCGAGCGGGAACAAGCGGCCAGACATGCTATGCCGGGCGAGTTTCTGAAGCGGGAATATGCGCTCAAGTCGCGTGGACAACATTATGCCCTCGCGCTGGCGATCTGCATTTGGTGTTTGCAGGATATCTCGCCTATCTCGGCGATAGCGGACGGCGAGCAAAGTCGCCATCGGAACGCTGGTCGGGATCGTGGGCATTTTCGTGGTTGGTAAGGCTGCCGATATTTATGGTGAGCGCAAAGCCGACGATAAGCCCGAGTAGGGTTACCGCGCCACCCGCGTAATATGCCCCATCTTGCGGCCGGGCCGGGCTTCGCCCTTGCCATAAAGGTGCAGATGCGCGCCCTTTTCGCCGAGCGCCGGTTCCCGAGCATCGTCGCCGATCAGGTTTTCCATCTGCACCTGCGCCCCCGTCAGCGACGTATCGCCCAAAGGCAGGCCGCAAATGGCGCGGATATGGTTTTCGAACTGCGAGGTTTCCGCACCCTCGATCGTCCAATGGCCCGAATTGTGGACGCGCGGCGCCATCTCGTTGAAGACGGGGCCGTTCGCGGTTGCGAAGAACTCGCAGGCCAGCACGCCGACATAGCCCAGCTCTTCGGCGATGCGCAGGGCCGGGCAGTCGCTTCCTCGGCAGGGCGGCGATCTCGGCCGGTGCGGGCAGGGTGGAGGTGCGCAGGATCGCGTCGCGGTGGACATTGTGCGGCGGGTCGTAGCGGACGTGGTTCCGTCTAGGCCGCGCGCGACGAGAATCGAGAATTCGTGGGTGAAGTCGATAAAGCCTTCCAGCACCGCCGGGCCGCCGATCGCTTCCCGTGCGGCGGGGGCATCAGGCATCTCGCGGATCAGCGCCTGCCCCTTGCCGTCATAGCCGAAGCGGGTGGTCTTCAGGATGGCGGGGCAGCCGATCCGCTCCAGCGCGGCGGTCAGGTCGGCGGCGCAGTTTACAGGCCTGTGGGGCGGGACGACCGCCAACCTTCTCGACAAAAGCTCTTCTCGGCGATCCGGTCCTGCGCGACGCGAAGCGCTGCGGGGGCGGGATGGACGGGCACGCGCTCGGCCAGCCATTCGACCGGCGTGACGTCGACATTCTCGAACTCATAGGTCACGACGTCGCAGGCCGCGACGAAATCGGCCAGCACGACCTTGTTGTGATAGTCGGCACGGGTGAGCGAAGAAGCGGTCTGTGCCGCCACGCTCTCTTCATCGGGGCCAGCACATGGGTGCGATAGCCGAGCTGCGCGGCGGCCACCGCGAGCATCCGGCCCAACTGTCCACCACCCAGATTCCATCGTCGCGCCCGGCTTCAACATGACTTTTACCTTGGGGATCGTTGGCGACGCTGTCGGTCTGGCGCTGACGCCGTGCCTTCAACCGCTCGGCGGGCCTTCGTCCGAAAGCGACAGGATCGAGGCGGCGAGCAGCCCCACATTGATCGCGCCAGCCTTGCCGATGGCGAGCGTGCCGACAGGAATGCCGCCGGGCATCTGAACGATCGACAGCAGGCTATCCATGCCCTTCAACGCCTTTTGATCTGACCGGCACGCCGAGGATGGGAAGATGCGTCATCGAGGCGGCCATGCCCGGCAGATGCGCCGCACCGCCTGCACCCGCGATGATGACCTTGATCCCGCGATCGGCGGCACCCGTGGCGTAATCATACAGGCGCTGCGGCGTGCGATGCGCGGAGACGACGCGGGTCTCATGTTCGACGCCCAGCGCTTCCAGCGTCTCGGCGGCGTGCCGCATGGTTTCCCAGTCCGACGTGGACCCCGCGATGATTCCGACCGAAAACCATATCCGTTGTTCCGCCTTAGCCCCTTTGGCCCCGGTGCCGGGAAGCGCGCTGACTAGCGGGACGGGGCGAGGGGGGGCAACCTATCTATACGTCAACCCGCCGCCTATTTCAGCGCGCGACGTAGCGCAGGGATGGACCGCCCTGCGGGCGTATCGTCGAACTTCCCCGAATAGGTCGGATCGACCGCCCAGCGCCCGCCCTCCTCGCGCAGCACCACGGCGGTACGAAAATGGGCATTGGGAGAGATACGTCGTAGATCAGGCCGATCCGCTGCCGCTGGTCATCGGGCGACAGAATACCGGCGGCGACCAGCGCGTCGCAACTATAGGCATCGGTATCGCCGACCCCGGGGTCATCAGCCGCTGACGGTCGATCGTCACGCCGCACTGACCCGCGGACAGGCCGTGATTTTCGACGGTCCTGAACCCCGAGAGCGTCACCCGACGCTTGTCGGTCAGCGTGATCGTCACAGGCTTGCCGTCAGGCGTGCCGACGGTGTCGTGGCAGGGGAGGGTGAGGGCACCGCAGGAACCGAGACGCCGAGGGCCGCCCCCATTGTCGGGCTTTTCTGGCCGGAACCGACCGCGCGGGCGCTCCGCAGGCGAGGAGCAGCAGGGCGGCTGGCAAGCCGATGGTCGGGTGGGGGCGCATCGTCATCGTACTCCAGCCGGTTGACGCGCCGGGGCGGGTGTCGCAGAGCAAACCGCTCATAGGCCCCTGCGCATTTTGCCGTCATAATCGTTCTGCGTGTAGTTGGGTCCGTTATAGGCGCGGGCGATGTGGCCCAGTCGCGCGCACGATCGCCGTCTTCATCCCCGGATTGGCGGCGATGAAACGGGCGAAGGCCTTCAGATGCTCCGGACCGGCGAAGCATCATGGCATCGACAAAAGCGGCGACGGTGGATGCCCAGCCGCCCCGTGATTTTCGCCCAGTATCTGGAACAGGCCCCGGGATGCCGACTTCAACGCAGCGGTTTCATCGAGCATCGCCGCCCGGCGCAGGCGATCATATTGTCGCGACGACGGGCCATATCCGCCCCAGCGCGGGTCGAGATGTCGGGGTGGCTGCGATTGTAGAGACCATGCGTATGCTTGGCGAATTTATGCCGTTCGAACAGGATGATTGGACGGCCCATCATGTCCCAAGGCTCGTCCACGGCCTCGGTGTCCGCCACCGCCTTGATCGCGGCGACCTCGCACCCCGTGGTCGTGGCCGCCGTCGCATAATCGGCCTCGGTCAGCGTATCACCCTGATGCGCCCAGCACAGCGACCGAAAGATGCGATGCTGCGGGCCGGCGATCTGGTCGAGGTCGAGCCGGGCCAGTGTTCCGCCGCGCGGCGACACCACGCCGTCAGGCACCGCCAGCGCTGCCCCGTCCTTCTGAAAACCCAGTATCGCCCGTGCGGTGGCAGGGTCATACTGGCCGTTGACCTCTGGCGGCGGCGCGCCGTCCAGCCAGCGGGCGTGGCGGACCAGCAGGCGCTGGATGGCGGTGACATCGTCGGGATGGTTGGGGGCTCCGCGCCCCACGGCCGCTCGAATCGTCGTCATGGCGCTCTTCCTGTCGTGATAACGGGAACAGACGTTGAGACTGCACGATCCGTGGCGTGGATCAAGCCTCGTGCGACGGGCGCGACCGACCCATCGGCCGACGATGGGTCGGCCTTATGTAGGATCGATCAGCGCTCCGACAGATAATAGCGGTCGGTCGGTGTCAGGTCGTCGGCCAGTTCATAGACGATCGGCTGGCCGGTCGGGATTTCCGTGCCGGTGATCCGTCGTCCGGAATGTTCGACAGATGCTTGACCAGCGCGCGCAACGAGTTGCCGTGCGCGGAGATCAGCACGCGGTTGCCGTCGCGCAGCGCCGGTGCGATACGCCGCTGTCCCAATAGGGCAGGACGCGCTGATCGTGTCCTTCAGGCTTTCGGTGGCGGGGCACCGGGATGCCGGCATAACGGCGGTCGATTGACAGATCGAACTCGCCACCCGCCTCGGCCGGGGCGGGGGTACGTCAAAAGCTGCGGCGCCAGATCTTGACCTGCTCGTCGCCATGCTTGGCCGCCGTCTCCGCCTTTGTCGAGGCCGGTCAGCCCGCCATAATGGCGCTCGTTCAACCGCCAATGCTTTTCGGTCGGCAGCCAGAGACGGCCCATCACCTCCAGCGCGAGGTTCAGCGTCTTGATCGCGCGGGTCTGGAGGCTGGTGAAGGTCAGGTCGAAGTCGAGACCCTTCTCGGCCATCAGCGCACCCGCCGCCGCGCGCCCTCGGCGGCGCCCTGCGCGGTCGTCGACGTCCCACCAGCCGGTGAAGCGGTTCTCCAGATTCCTGGCGGACTGGCCGTGGCGGATCAGGACGAGCTGGGGCATGGAAAACTCCTTCAATGTGATGACGCCCGCATAGAGGGACGGGCGGGCAGGGTCGAGGTCAGCCGCGGGAAACGGGTCTGGGTCGAAGCGATTGGCCTTCAGCACGCGGCCCATGCGCGTCGGCCGGTCGAGCAGCTCGCCGCCGCAATCGGGGCAGGTCTCGTCCAGTTCGTCGGCGCATTCGGCGCAGAAGGTGGTCTCCAACGAGCAGATGAAGGCGCCGCCACCGATGGGGGCAAGTCCGCGCCGCAGCGCTCGCAATCGGGACGCATCTCCAGCATCAGGCGGCGACCTCGCGCACCACGTCGCAGATGCGGTCGACCAGCGTCTCGACACCTGGCCTTGTCCTCGCCCTCGGCCATCACGCGGATGACGGGCTCGGTGCCCGAGGGGCGGATGACCAGCGACCACGCCCGGCCAGTTCGGCCTCGGCGGCGGCGATGACGCCCTGCACCTTCTCATGCTCCAGCGGCTTGCCGCCCGCGAAGCGGACATTCTTCAAAAAGCTGGGGCAGCGGATCGAAACGGTGCAGCACCTCGCTGGCGGGCGCGCCGGCGCGCTTGATCTCGGCCAGCACGGAGCGCGGCGACCCGTCCGTCGCCGGTGCGGGCATAGTCGGACAGGATGATATGCCCCCGACTGCTCGCCGCCGACATTGTATCCGCGCGTGCGCATCGCCTCCAGCACATGGCGGTCGCCAACCTTGGTGCGGACGAGACCCAGTCCCCGCGCAGCCAGATGCCGCTCCAGCCCGAGATTGGACATGACGGTCGCGACCAGACCGCCGCCGGCCAGCCGGCCTCGCGGGCATAGCTGGTGGCGATCGTCGCCATCAACTGGTCGCCATCGACGATCATGCCCTTTTCATCGACGATGATTAGCCGGTCGGCGTCGCCGTCGAGCGCGATGCCGATATCCGCGCCGCTCGCGACCACCGTCTCGGCCAGCGTCTGCGGCGCGGTCGAGCCGACGCCGTCATTGATGTTGGTGCCGTTGGGCGTCACGCCGATCGCGACCACGTCGGCACCCAGTTCCCAGAGCGCGGCAGGGGCGACCTTGTACGCCGCGCCGTTCGCGCAATCGATCACGACGCGCAGCCCGTCGAGGCGCAGCGATTGCGGGAAGGTCGACTTGGCGAAGTGGATATAGCGGCCGGCGGCGTCGTCGACCCGGCGGGCGCGGCCGATCTTTGCCCGAGGGCACCAGCGGCACCTTCTCCTCGATCAGCGTCTCGATCGATTCCTCGGCCTCGTCGGATAGTTTGTAGCCATCGGGCCCGAACAACTTGATGCCATTGTCGGCGAAGGGATTGTGGCTGGCCGAGATCATCACGCCGATATCGGCGCGCATCGAATGGGTCAGCATCGCGACGGCGGGCGTCGGCAGCGGGCCGACCATGACCACGTCCATGCCGACGCTGGTGAACCCGGCGACCAGCGCGGATTCGAGCATATAGCCCGACAGGCGGGTATCCTTGCCGATCACCACGCGGTGGCGGTGGTCGCCCCGCAGGAAATAGGCTCCGGCGGCCATGCCGACCTTCATCGCCATTTCGGCGGTCATCACCCGCGCCATTGGTCGCCCCCGCGAATGCCATCAGTACCGAAATATTTTCTTGCCATACAGCCGGGTCCCTGCCGGATTAAGGCGGGACGCCGCAAACGCCCCGGATCGACATCGTCCTTAGCGCGGGGTGGCGCAAAGCTCAAAGAACCGAAAACGTCCCAAAGCAATAGGGCCGAAGCCATGATGGAATTGCCATGTCGCGTGCCACGCTGATCCTTCTAAGCCTTGCCGCGGGCCTGATCGCCGGGGTGGCGGTCGCGAGCTGGCCCTGGGGAGTGGGAGATGACGATCGCGGTGGCGCGACCGATCGGCACGTTGTGGCTCAACGGGTTGCAGATGACGGTCATCCCGCTGGTCGTGACGCTGCTGATCACCGGGGTGGCGGCGACCGCGCAGGCGGCGCAGGCCGGGCGGATCGCGGGCCGCGCCATCGCGACCTTCCTGTCGCTCGACGCGTTGACCGCGAGCATGGCGGCGATCGTCACCCTGCTGCTCCTGACGCTGGCGCCGATGCCGCGCGGCGGGGACAGGCGCTGCGTGCGGCGCGCTGGGCCATGCCGAGCCGGTCGCCCTGTCGCCGCCCATCGCCGAGTTCATCACCGGCATCGTCCCGACCAACATCTTCGCGGCGGCGACCAACAATGCGCTGTTGTCGCTGATCCTGTTCACGCTCGCCTTCGCCTTTGCGATCACCCGGATCGAGGGGGAAGCACGCGACTTGCTGTTGCGCGTGTTCACGGCGATCCGTGACGCGATGCTGGTCCTGATCGGCTGGGTCCTGTGGCTGGCGCCGCTGGGGGTGTTCGCCTGCGCTGGTCGTCGGCGCGAGCGCGGGCGGCGCGGCGTTCGGGGCGCTGGCGCATTATATCGCGATCATCGCCAGCGTCGGCATCGTCGTCATGCTGATGGCGTATGGGGTTGCGGCGATCATCGGTCGCACCGCGCCCGGCCGCTTCGCCCGCGCGCTGGCCCCGGCCCGTGCGGTGGCGATCTCGACCCAAAGCTCGCTCGCCAGCCTGCCGGCAATGATCGAGGGGACCAAGGTCTTGCGCATCGCGCCGGCCACTTCCGGGCTGGTCCTGCCCATGGCGGTGGCGATGTTCCGCGACCCAGCCCGCGATGAACGTCGCCGTCGCGCTCTATATCGCCCATTGGTTCGGGATCGTGCCCGACATGGCCTCGGTCGCGGCGGCGGTGGTTGTGGCGATCCCGGTCTCGCTGGGCTCGGCGAGCCTGCCATCGCAGATCACCTTCTTCGCCTCGATCGCGCCGGTCTGCGTCGCGCTGGGGTGCCCGCCGCACCCTTGGGGCTGCTGATCGCGGTGGAGACGATTCCCGATATTTTCCGGACGCTGGGCAATGTCAGCATGGACCTTGCCGCCACCGCGACCGTTTCGCGGTGGAGCGGCACAACCGGCAAGGACGTCCCATGAAATATCGCACGCTAGGCCCAATTCGAGGTTTCCGCACTCGGTCTCGGCTGCATGCCGATGGCGGGTGTCGGCAGGAATATGTACGGTGAGGCAAACGAGGGCGGAGAGCATCGCGACCATCCACCGCGCGATTGAGCTGGGCGTGACCCTGTTCGACACCGCCGAAATCTATGGCCCCTTGGTCATCGAGGAACTGGTCGGTCGTGCCATTCGCGGCAAGCGCGATGCGGTGGTGATCGCGACCAAGCCCGGTTTCCGCTATGACGACAACGGCATGACCGGGGTCGATTCCACCCCGCCAATGTCCAACGCGCCTGCGAAGGCTCGCTCAAGCGGCTGGGGATCGAGACGATCGATCTGTTCTACCAGCACCGCGTCGATCCCCATGTACCGATCGAGGATACGGTCGGCGCCATGGGGCGGCTGGTCGAACAGGGCAAGGTTCGCCGCTTGGGGCTTTCGGAGGCGAGCGCCGAGACGATCCGCCGTGCCGCCGCCGTCCATCCGATCGCGGCGGTGCAATCGGAATATTCGCTTTGGGGAACGCGATGTCGAGGCCGACATCCTGCCGGTCGTGCGCGAACTGGGCATCGGTTTCGTGCCGTACAGTCCGCTGGGGCGCGGTTTTCTGACCGGTCAGATCACGCGCGCGAAGAGCTGCCGAGGGCGATTATCGGCGCAACGATCCGCGCTATTCGAAGAGAATTTCGATCGCAACCTGAAGGTCGTCGAGGTGGTGAAGCAGATCGCCGCCGCGCATGATGCCAGTGCGGCGCAGGTGGCGCTGGCGTGGCTGTTGGCGCAGGGCGACGACATCGTGCCGATCCGGGCTCGAAGCGGCGTGCGACGCTGGAGGATTGATGAAGGCGGCGGAACTGACGCTGTCGGCGGAGGAACTCGCCAAGCTGGACCAAGCCTCGCCGCGTGGTGGCACGGCAGGACCGCGTTATGGCGAGAAGGCGATGGCGATGACGCGGCTCTGAGCGTTTCCTCGATCCCTGCCCCCCGTTCGCACTGAGCGAAGTCGAAGTGCGCGGGATTGCGCTCGCGGACAGGCGGACGCTGGGCTTCGACTTCGCTCAGCCTGAACGGAGGGTGGGTGTTAGGGGCGGTCGGGCGGAAGAAGCCCGACCGCCTCACCACCATCAAAGCGGCTTCTGCTCCAGCCGCGTGTCCACACCCGCCGCCGCCGGCTCGGCCAGTTCCTTGGTCCCCCCTGGCCAGTGCACCTTCCGCCTTGAGCAGGTCGAGGTGCATCAGCTTGGCGACGAAGGGCGATACGACCAGCACGACCACACGCCGATCCCGATCGAGAACCAGCCGATCCGCGTATAGACGTCGAGCACCTTGTCCCATTTAACGCGCCTTCGCCACCGGTCGCCTGCGCGATCAGGCCGGCGATGAAGTTGCCCGCCGCCGTCGCCAGAAACGGTGCCCATCATCAGCCCGGTCATGCTGGGCAGCGACAGCCGCGTCATCGCCGCCAGACCGACGGGCGAGAAGCAGAGCTCGGCCATGGTGTGGATCAGATAGACGAGGATGACGAAGATCACCGGCGTCAGCGCGCCGCATAGGCCGCGGCACCCGCGACCAGCACCATGAAGCCCCGCGCCGACGCCGACCAGACCGATGCCGAATTTGAACGGCGCGCTCGGCTCCCATCCGCGCTTGCCCCGTGATCGTCCAGAGCGCGGCGAACAGGGAGCGAGCAGGGATGATGAAGATCGAATTGACCGACTGGAAGGCGGACGCCGGGATGGTCCAGCCCAGCAGCGTGCGGTCGACCGAGCGATCGGTATAGAGGTTCAGCGACGACCCCGCCTGCTCGAACAAGGCCCAGAAGAGCGGGCAGAGCGCGATCAGGAACAGCGCGGCGAAGATGCGGTCGCGGTCGACCTTGGGCAATGTGAAGACCGCGCGCCACAGGATGAAGGCGACGGTCGCGCCCGCGAACACGACCAGCAGCGTGCCGACCGCGTCCTGATGCTGGATCAACTGCCGGTGATGACCGTGGCGAGGATCGCGCCGAGATAGATCAGCCATTCGCGCGACAGGCCAGCGACCACGGGTGTACGCAGCACCGGCAGCGACGGGGCTTCGCCCGCGCCGTGCAGCTCACGCTTCAGCGCGACGAAGGCGACCGTGCCGAGCAACATGCCCACCAGCTGCGCCGAAGCCATAAGCCCAGCCCACCGTCTCGCCGAGCACACGCATACGATCGGCCCGAGCGCGCCGCCGGCATTGATGCCCATAGAAGATCGAGAAAGCGGGATCGCGGCGCATGTCGTCGCGCGCATAAAGCTGTCCCACCAGCACCGAGATATTGGCCTTCAGGAAGCCGGTGCCGATCACGATCGAGGCGAGGGCGAGGTAGAAGCCCCGCAGATAGGCCCCGTCGCGCCTTGCGGTCCCTCCATCACCGCGATCAGGATATGGCCGAAGGCGATGAACAATCCGCCCGCCAGCACCGCGCGCCGGGCCCCCAGATAACGGTCGGCCAGATAGCCGCCGATGACCGGCGTGACGTATACCAGCGAGGTATAGGCGGCATAGGTGCCGAAGGCCGGCTCGTCGGAGAAGAGGAAATGCTTGGTCAGGTAGAAGACCGGGATGGCGCGCATTCCGTAATGGGAAAACGCTCCCACATCTCGGTGAAGAACAACAGGAACAGGCCTCGGGGATGCCCCAAAACCGTCTTGCCGCGCGGCGGCCTCATACGCAGTCGCCATGCCGGCGTTCACTCCATCAGGATCGCCCCTGCGCGCCGTGAGCTGCGAGGGGCGTAATGGTTGAGTAACCTAACGCCAAAGCCGCGACTGTAAATATCATGCGCAACGACGGGCGGATCGATCGCATGAGTGACATGACTTTCAACGACCGCTCGACCCGCTGACGCTGCTCGCGACGCGCCGCTCCGCAAACCGCGCGACCCTGATCGCGCCGGGCCCCTGATGCCGACCAGTTGACGGAAATGCGCATCGCAGGCCGTACCCCGATCATGGCAAGCTCGCTCCCCGGCGCTTCGTCGTCGTCGCGCCTGAGACGCGGGGCGCGCTGGCCCAGTGATCACCACCGCCTACCGGTCCGAACGACCCGGGCCGGTGCGACCGAGATCGCCGCGCTGGAGCAGTTCGCGCATCAGGCACCCAGCCCGTCGTCGTGCTGTCGTCCCCACGTCCCGACAGCCATATTCCGCTATGGGAGCAGGAATTGTCGGCCGGTGCGGCCTGCATGAACCTGCTTCATGCCGCCCATGCCGCGGCTTTGCCGGCGGCTGGCTGACCGGTTGGCCAGCCTTTTTCGGATGCAGTGCGCGATGCCTTCGGCCGTGCGCCCGAGCGGATCGCGGGCTTCCTGTTCCTCGGCACGCCCAGCCGTCCGCTCGACGAACGGCCGCGCCCCTGATCTGGATCGAATCGTCTCGCACTGGACGGGCCCATCGGTGTGATGGGCGGGCGGGGCACTGAAAACGTTATCGTATCTCCGCTCGACTTTGCTCACCCAGTGCTGTATTAACCTGGCATGACAGCTCTTAGCGGTGACGACAGCCCGGTCTATATCCGCCTGCGCGGGACGATCGCGGCGGGTATTCTCAACGGCACCTACCGGGCGGGCGACCAGCTCCCCTCGGTCCGTGCGCTCGCAGCCGAGCAGGGGCCAACCCGCTGACGGTGGCCAAGGCCTATCAGAGCTTCCAGGACGACGGCTATGTCGAGGTGCGGCGCGGCGTCGGATGTTCGTGATGCCGGGCGCGGCCGACCGTCTGCGGACTGCCGAACGCGAGACGTTCCTGCGGGTGCAGTGGCCACGCATCCGCGATCATATCACGCTGCTAGACCTCGACGTCGCCGATCTGCTGAACGCCGAGCGGGTCTGACCTTCGGGCGGCAGGCCCGGGACCAGCCCCGTCGCCGCTGTCCGTGCCGCGAGCAATCCGGTCAGTACCGCAAGCGGCGCCCCAGACCCGGGGCATGGCTCGCCTTCATGCAGCCGCCCTATCCGGGATAGCGCGACCGGCGTGGCTAGCGCCGGTGCGGACAGCGCGCCAACGGTGTCGTCGGCGACCTTGATGGTAGCCGGTGGCGAACCGGCAAAGTGCAATGTCCAGTCGGCCGAACGTTCGGTCGGCCAGTCGATCACGGTCAGCGTACCGTGCGACCAAAGTGCTGGCGCTCGCGACGACGCGCTGGACGGGCAGGGCGGGGCGGGCGACCGGCGGGGCAGATGGCACGGTCGCCATCGTGTCCGAAAAGGCGAGGATGGTGCCGGTCGTGGTCATCGCCAGCACCGGAATCGCCGACCACAGGGCAATGCGCTGATGCCAAAGGCCGACCGCGCGTTCTTCGCCAGACGCTTGGCCGATGGCTTGGGGCGTTGGCGGAATAGCTGAGCCCAGAGCCCGGTTAGGCTGGCGAGCAACACAGCGATCCCCCCGACTGCGATGATCCAGCGGCCGATCCCCGACAGGAACAGCCCTTGGTGCAGCCTTCGGACAACGCCGATCATTCCGCCATCGGCCCGGCGCTCGCCAGCATCTGCGTGGTCGGCGGGTCGAGGAAAAGCTGGCGTCGCGCCCGGTCGCTCGCCCGGCCGAGCGTCACGATCACCGGTGCCGATCCTTGTCCCATAGACAGCGCCGCGATCCGTTCGCCCGGCCGCAAACGGCGGTATGCGGCCTCTGCATAGGCGCTGGCGGCAGCCGCGTTTCCCCGCTGATCCGGTAGCGGGCAGGGGCGGCGATCCGGCCGATCAGCGGCGCACAGGCCAGTACCGCACCGGACAGAGCCAGCGCGATCGCCAGCAGCCCGACCACCAGCCCGAGCCAGCGATGGATCCGCAATCCCAAGTCGCGAAGGGTGATTCCGGCCATATGAACCCCGAAACAGACGGCGCGCCCTGCCGTAGCTAGGGGAGCGGCGTCAATCGGGGTGGGGCTGGCGCCCTGATCCCCGCCCTCCGTTCGGCTTGAGCGAAGTCGAAGGCCAAGGACGACATCCGACCATCAGGACTAGCAAAAGCCCTTGACGATGGAGGGGTGTGGGCATCGACTTCGCTCAGCCTGAACGGAAGACAGGGGTTAGCGAGAGGGGCGCAGGAACAGCCGACCGGATCGCGCTCGCCGGAGTTGGGCGGATCGTCCGCCACGATCCGCAGTGCGTCGATCTCCGCCACCAGAGCAGACAGCGGAAGCTGGTGCGCCTCCGCCGCGTCCTCCAGCGCCGTCCAGAACACCGGTTCCGTGCTGATCGAGGTCTGGTGCCCCGCGATCGTGATCGAGCGTTTGACCGGTCCGACGAACCCGTGCGCCGGGGCCGCGATCCGGCTCATGGCGTGTCGAACAGGCTGGCCAATTGCTCGATGATCGTGCCGCCCAATTGCTCGGCGTCCATGATCGTCACCGCGCGGGCATAATAGCGGGTCACGTCATGGCCGATGCCGATGGCGACCAATCTGACCGGGCTCTTGGTCTCGATCCAGCCGATCACCCGCGCAGATGGCGCTCCAGATAGCTGCCCGAATTGACCGACAGGGTCGAATCGTCGACCGGCGCGCCGTCGGAGATGACCATCAGGATGCGCCGCTCCTCGGGCCTGCGCGACCAACCGGCCATGCGCCCAGAGCAGCGCCTCGCCGTCGATATTCTCCTTGAGCAGCCCCTCACGCATCATCAGGCCGAGATTGTTACGCGCGCCGCCACGGCTCGTCCGCCTGCTTATAGACGATATGGCGAATATCGTTCCAGCCGCCCCGCTGCGGCGGACGTCCGGCGGCGAGCCGTTTCGCGGCTTTGCCCACCTTTCCACGCGCGGGTGGTGAAGAGGAGGATTTCGGTCTTCACCCCCGCACCGCTCCAGTGTGCGCGCGAGGATATCGGCGGAGATGGCGGCGATCCTGATCGGCCGCCCGCGCATAGACCCCGAATTGTCGATCAGCAGGGTGACGACGGTGTCGCGGAAATCGGTATCGCGCTCGATCTTGTAGGACAGCGACTGGCCGGGATTGACCACGACTCGCGCCAGCCGCGCCGCGTCGAGAATGCCCTCTTCCCGGTCGAAGTCCTGGAGCGCGACTGCTGCGCCATCAACCGGCGTTGCAGCCGGTTGGCAAGCTTCGACACCGCCGATTGCAGATGCGCCAGCTGCTGGTCGAGATAACCGCGAAGCCGCGCCAGTTCGTCGGCGTCGCACAGCTCACCGGCGGCGATCACCTCGTCGAACTGGGTGGTCCAGGCTTGTAATCGAACTGCGCCGATGGATCGATCAGCGGGCGGTTGGGGCGCGTCGGCTGGCTGCCCTCGTCGCCGTCGTCGCCGGATCGCCGTCGAGATCGTCGAAGGATTCCGGCTCTGGTCCTGGGATTCGCCATCCTCGCTGTCCGGTCCACGCTTTTTTCGAGCGCGCCTCGACCTCGCCTTCGCCTTTGGCCCCTGCTCGTCGTTATCCTCGTCGCTCTCGTCCTGCTGCTGTTCGTCCTCGCCCTCTTCCTCATTGCCGCCTTCATCGGCCTCTTCGGGTTCGGCGGGGGCTCGGCGAGTTCGAGATCGGCGAGCATCTTGGCCGCCAGCGTCTGGAACGCCTTCTGGTCGTCCATCGCGCCCGCCAACGCGTCGAGATCGGTCGCGCCTCCAGCCAGTCGCGGACCAGCGCCAATGCGGGCGCGGTCTCGGCGGGCGAGGGACGTCCCGTCATCCGCTCGCGCAAGAGCAAAGCCCAACGCGGTCGACAGCGGCACTTCGTCGCGGTTGCGCGCCCGGGTCATTGGGTCGGGCGTAGCCGCACGTCGAGCGCATGGGCTAGGTTGTCGCCGATCCCGCATAGCCGCGTGAGCCCAGCGCCTCGACTCGTGCCGTCTCGACCGTCATAGACCGCGCGCGCCACCGCCTCGACTGGCGCGGATCGGGCGTGAAGTGCGGTGTCGTGCAGCTTCAGCCGCAGCGCGAAGGCGTCGGCGAACCCGCGCGCCTCCGCCACCTGATCGGCAGGCAGCACGCGCGGGCATCGGGCACGCGGATATGCTTGCCCGATGCGGTGGGCGCATCGGCGGTGAAGGCTCGACCTCCGGCTCCTGCGCGATGGTGCGCGCCGTGCCGCCAGGACCGCCTTGAACCGGTCAAGAGGGTTTCGTTCGCCAAAGATCAAGCCCGGCCGACGACGCTTTCGGCAGGTCCTGCCGAAGACGCGCTGATAATATTCCGCCACCAGCGCACGCTCATTCTCGTCACACTTGTTGAGGAATGACAGGCGGAAGGAAAGCCCGGATCGCCGAAGATCAGCGTGTTCTGCGCCCGTGATGACCGTGCGCGGGCTCATCACGGTCGAGATATCGCCGTTGATGAAGCCCTTGCGGGTCATGTCGGCGACGCGGACCATGTTCTCGACCAGCTGCTTGCCATCGGGTTTGTCATACTCCCCGACTTGGCGAGCACGATCTGCGCCTCGGTGACGGCGGGCAGATAGTTGAGCGTGACCACGATGTTCCAGCGGTCCATCTGGCCCGGTTGATCTGCTGCGTCCCGTGATACAGCCCGCTGGTGTCGCCGAGGCCGACCGTATTGGCGGTGGCGAACAGCCGGAACCACTTGTTCGGGCGGATCACGCGGTTCTGGTCGAGCAGGGTCAGCTTGCCCTCGGTTTCCAGCACGCGCTGGATCACGAACATCACGTCGGGGCGGCCGGCATCATATTCGTCGAAGACGAGTGCGGTCGGCGTCTGGAGCGCCTGGGGGCAGGCCCTCACGGAACTCCGTCACCTGCTGCCCGTCCTTCAGGACGATGGCGTCGCGGCCGATCAGGTCGATGCGGCTGATGTGCGCGTCGAGGTTGATGCGGATACACGGCCAGTTGAGGCGGGCGGCGACCTGCTCGATATGACTCGACTTGCCGGTGCCGTGATAGCCCCTGCACCATCACGCGGCGGTTGTGCGCGAAACCGGCCAGATCGCGAGCGTCGTGTCGGGATCGAACACATAAGCGGGATCGAGATCGGGGACGCGCTCATCGGCTTGCGAGAAAGCCGGAACTTCCATGTCGGTATCAATGCCGAACAGGTCGCGCACCGACACCATCTTGTCGGGTGCATCGAGAATCGTCGTATCGCGGCTGTCGGGAAGCGTATTCGGGATGTTGGTCATCAGGCCCTCGTCTCGTCGCTCAACGCCTTAGGCCAAGCGCGGCTCCCTACCAATGGCGGTGATCGCAGGAAGATGGCGGATCGACGCCCCTGACGGGCGATTGCATGCATCGGATATCGGGTCATTCTCGGGTCAGCGAGTCGACAGGCAAGAGGCGGCGTATCGCCCGACATCGGCACAATCGCGAAGAGGGATGGGATATGGCGAATTTCATCTGGTACGAATTGCTGGCCGACGATCTGGCGGCGGCGCAGGATTTCTATGCGGCCGTTCTCGGCTGGCAGGTCTGCGACAGCGGCATTGCGGGCATCGACTATCGCATCGTCGCCACCACCGAGGGCGAGGCGATCGGCGGCCTGATGCAGCGGCCGGCGGCTCGCCGTGCGGGCCGGTTTGGCTCGGCTATCTGCCAGTCGTCGATGTCGACGAATCGTTGGGCGCCATCGTCGAGGACGGCGGATCGGTGCTGATGCCCGCCCGGACCATGGAAGGGGTGGGGCGGATGGCGCTGGTCAGCGATCCACTGGGCGCGCCCTTCTATATCATGGCGTCGGAAGACGAGCGGCCGTCGCGCGCCTTTGCCGAACATGGCACCGCCCCGCGATCGGCCATGTCGTGTGGAACGAGCGGATCGCCAGCGACCCCGACCGGGCGCTCGGCTTTTTTCGGCCGGCATTTCGGCTGACCCAGCAGGGCGGGATGCCGATGGGCGAGCTAGGCGAGTATCGCTTCCTCGCCGATGGACCGGTGATGCTGGGGCCTTGATGGGGGTGCCGCCGGGCGAGCAGCCGGGCTGGCGTTTCTATTTCGCGGTGGATGATATCGACGCGGCGGCGGCGCGGATCTGCGAGGCCGGGGCGGAATCGAGATGGAGCCGATGGAAATTCTCGGCGGGAATATTCGCTGTCGGCGCGCGATCCACAAGGTGCGCGGTTCGACTGGTCGGGCCGCGGAGGTAACGAAAATTCCTACCCTGTAAGGGAGGTGACAGTTCGAAGGACGGACGGTGGGTGTCACCATCAGCGGGGACACCCACCGTCAGCTTCGTTGGTCCCCCCCCTTACAGGGGAGGAACAGGGAATCACGCGAAGGCCGGGCTTTGGCGGAGTTGCTGATAGGCCGCGATCATTTTTGCAGCCGCCCTTCATGGCTGCGGTCCCCGCCATTGCGGTCGGGATGATAGCGTCGGACCAACTCGCTATAGCGCCGCCGCAGCGCACTGCGGTCGGCATCTGCCTCCAGCCCCAGTATCTTCAGGCTTTTATCCTGCCCCGATAGCGGCTTGCAGCGTCGTTGCGCTTTAGGCGCGGCCTCGCGGCGATAGCGCGCGGCGATGGCATCGAGCGGATCGGAGAAATGGCCCAACGCGGCCCCGGATCGGTGCCCCTTGCGCGAAGGCGCGGGTTTCGCGCTCCCAGCCCGCATAGGGCGTTGCGCGCGGTGGATCTCGTCCGCGCTCATGCCTTCGAAGAAATTATAGCGGCTGTTGAACGCGCGACATGCTCCAGCAAAACCAGCGGAACTGTCCCGGCCGTCGCCGCTGCGTGTGCCTTCCGCCGGCGGCGCGCGGAACTCGCCCGCTTCGTCGCAACCGGCGTGATCGCACGCGCGGCCGGTATTTTCGACCCGGCCGTGAAACCGTGAACCGGGTTTGTCCTGGGGTATCGCTGCTCGACCGACGCGCCACTGCTATCCGCTTGTCCCGAAAACCGTCTATATAGGGGCCATGACCGATATCACCACCGCCCCCGGCCTTTATCGCCGATCAGATCACCGCCCGTTTGACCGAGGCGTTGGCCCCACCCATCTGGAAGTCGTCAACGAAAGTGCGATGCATCGCGGCCATCTGGGCGATGACGGCACGGGCGAGAGCCATTTTCGCGTGATCGTCGAATCGCCCGCTTTTGCCGGCCAGTCGCGCGTCGCGCGTCAGCGCTCGTGAACCGCGCGCTCGCCGATCTGTTGTCGGAGCGCATCCATGCGCTGGCGATCAGCGCGAAAGCCCCGGAGAATAAGCATATGCCCGGCGACCTGTGGTACTGGCCCGGCCTGCCGGACGCGGCGAGTTCGTCCGGCTGACGCTGGAGGCCGCGGGTCTGCCCTATCGCGACCGTGGCGTGGAAGGGGGCGCCGAGGCGCTGCTCGCCAATATGGAAAAAGGGTGATCGCCGCCCTTTCGCGCCGCCTTACTTGCGCGTCGAGGGACAGGCGATCGCGCAGGTCGCCAACATCCTCCACTGGTTGACCGAGCGGCATGATCTCGCGCCGCACGCGGATCGGGTGTGGCTTCACCAGCTGCAACTGACGATCAGCGACATGGTGGCGGAGGTTCATAACGTGCACCATCCGGTCGCGATGATGGCCTATTATCACGAACAGAAGCCGGAGCGGCCCGCGCCGCCGCGCAGTTCCGTGAAGATCGCATCCCCAAATTCCTCGGCTATTTCGAGGAGGCGCTGGCGAATCGCGACTGGATGGCGGGCGGGCGCTGGTCGCCGGTCGACACCTCGCTATTCCAGATGGTCGCGGGGCTACGCTACATGTTCCCGAAGCGGATGGCAGCGATCGAGGGCGATTATCCCGCGCTGATCGCTCTGCGCGACCGCGTTACGAGTCTGCCCGGCATCGCGGCCTATCTGGACAGCGACCGGCGACAGCCCTTCAATGAAGACGGAATTTTCCGCCATTATCCGGAGCTTGATGCCGCATGATCGCCTGCCCTGTCCCGCCGCACGCATCCTGCTGGTCGATGCGAGTGGGCGGACGCTGATGTTCCGCTTCACCCCGATGATCGCCCGCCCTTCTGGTGCACGCCCGGCGGCGCGGTCGATCCGGGCGAGAGCTATGAGGAGGCCGCGCGCCGCGAATTGTGGAGGAAACCGGACTCGACCGCGATTGCGGGCAGCAGGTCGCCCGGCGGCAGGTCGAGTTCCGCACCATCGAGGGCGTCGAGGTCGATGCGGATGAGCGCTATTTCGTGTCGATGTCGATGCGCATGAGGTGAACGGCGCGGGCCATACCGTCCTTGAGCAGCGCGTGATGCAGAGCTGGCGCTGGTTCAGCCGCGAAGAACTCCTTGCCCATAGCGAGCCCTATTTCCCGACCGACCTGATCGCGTTGCTCGACGCCACGGAGCCGACCCATGTTTGACGATTTCCTGCTGCGGACCCTACAACCTTCCAGTCATGATCTGGCGGGTTCAAGGTGCATCGGACGCTGCCCAACAAGGAGCGGACGATGGTCGGCCCCTTCATATTCTTTCGACCAGATGGGTCCGGCGCAGCTCCCTGCCCGGATCCGGGATCGATGTGCGCCCGCATCCGCATATCAACCTGTCGACCGTCACCTATTTGTTCGATGGTGCGATCGGGCACCGCGATTCTGCTGGGCAGCGATCTGGTGATCGAGCCGGGCGCGGTAATTTGATGACCGCCGGCCATGGGATCGTCCATTCCGAACGCTCACCCAGCGAGGCCCGACCGCAAGGGCCCGTGCTGTCGGGCATCCAGACACGGCTGGCGCTTCCCGAAGCGCAGGAGGAAATCGACCCGGCGTTCGAGCATGTCCCCGCCGAGGCGCTGCCAGTGATCGAGGGGCAGGCGACCGCGCGAGTCATCATGGGGGAGTTGTGGGGACAGAGGTGCCGACGACGACCTATGCCGGCACCATCTATGCCGACATCGCGCTGGAGCCGGGCGGAGCGTGCCCGTGGATGCGAGCGCCGAGGAACGCGCCGTCTATTGCGCGCTGGGCGAGGCCAGCCGGAGGGCATGCCACTGGAGCCGCAGCGGCTCTATATCCCAGCCGGGGATCGCGACGACCTTGCGGTCGGAGCGCGGTGGCCGGGTGATGCTGTGCGGGGCGACGCGTTCACCACGCCGCGGCATGTGTGGTGGAATTTCGTCTCTTCCCGTCGCGAACGGATCGAGGAGGCCAAGCGGGCGTGAAAGCGCGCGAGTTTCCGACGTGCCGGGGATGATCTGGAGCGGATCGAGATCCGGAGATCCCGAAGACCGTCAGCTATCCGTGAGGGGGCTGGGCGTGGCCTTCGACTTCAGGCTGAACGGAGTGAGGGGCCCGGGCCCGATATCCCAACAGCCGTTCAGCCTGAGCGAAGTCGAAGGCCACGGGAAAGCGCCCGCCAAATCAGCGAACCACTACACCACCGATGTCAGAAAAATGGTGCCCAAGGGCGGGGATCGAACCACCGACACTGCGATTTTCAGTCGCATGCTCTACCAACTGAGCTACTTGGGCCCACACCGCGATTGCGATTGAGGCGTGCCTTTAGGGTGGTTTTCGCCGCTGTCCAGCCCTTCTTCGTCACTTTCTTTGACGGGAATGCGATAACCCTCGCCCAGCCATTGCAGCAGGTCGCGATCCTTGCACCCGCGCGAGCAGAAGGGGGCATGCTCGGGCGCGCTGGGTTTGTCGCAGATGGGGCAGGTGGTCATGATGCTCGTTCCAGTTGCAGCGGGCGACCGGTGCGGCGCGCGATCGCGTCGCGCCATTCGGGGTCGCCATCAATCGATCATATAGGGGCCGGGCAACCGATGCACGGGCGCGGGGCCCGGTGGTTCGCGCCCCATTGCCGCAGCAGCGCACGGGCGCGGGCACCGATGGGATCGATGCCGAGCCGCTCGAGGATCGAGGCGCGCGGGCGCGGGCGCACGATCTGAAGGAAGCCGAAGCCATTGACCGCCGTCCGCTCGAAGGGGAGGGAAGGGTCGCGTCCAGTGCCTCCGCCACCGCACGGCGCGGGCTTTGCCTTCCAGCGTCGGGAAGTCGATGCCGATCGATCCGCCGATGCCATGGCGCAGGATCGCACAGGCTACCGCGCGCGCGCGGCGCGATCGACAGCGGTTCGTGCGGCGGCGATCCGTCCACGTCGAACAGGGTCATCGCGGGCGTGGGCGTCATGCGCAGTACGCCGGGGCCGAAGCCGATCTCCCCGTCACCGCTTCGTCGAGCAGTTCGGACCAGCCGGCTGCTTCCAGATCGTCCGGTTGATGGGAGAGCAGTTCGCGCACGGGCAGGCCGGTGGCAGTGATGCGGGCGAAGAGATCGGGCCGGGGGCGGTGTCGCATCTTCAGGCGCGATCTGGGCTTTTGGGAGCTTTGCGCGACCCCGTTCAGGAATCGCTTCGCGGGTCACGATGACGGTGAGCGCCGACCCTGCGTCATCCCCTGGGGACCGGGGCGAGCAGCACGTCGCCCCCTTGCGTCAGCGTCACCCGCCCCTGTCGCCCGGGGAGCAGCTCGACCAGCCGTCCTGTGGCGACCGTGCCGACTGTCAGCGTGTCGGTCAGTTCGATCGCCGCTTCGACGATGCGACCATCCTCGACCCGCGCGGCGCGCGCCTCGCCGATCCCGGCCTCATAGAGCCATTCAGACAAGCGGCAGTCCGGCGGCTTTCAACAGGGCGCGCGTCTCGAACAGCGGCAGGCCGATCACACCCGAATGGCTGCCCTGCAGGAAGCGGACGAACGCCTCGGCGCGACCCCCGATGGCGTAGCCCCGGCTTTGCCCAACCCTCGCCGCACGCGATATAGGCGTCGATCTCCTCTTCGGAGAGCGGCTTAAACGCGACGATGGTGTCGGCCAGCCGGGTGCGCGCTTTGCCGACTGCGTCGATAACGCACACCGCCGACAGCGCATGATGCCGCCGCCCGGACAGCAGGCGCAGCAGCTTGCGCTGCACGTCCTCGGTTTCGGCAGGGGGCAGGGATGCGGCGGCCCAGCGCGATGGTGGTGTCACCCGCGACGACGATCTCTCCTTCGGCACGGGTGACCGCTTGGCCTTCTCCACCGCCAGCCGCAGCGCATAGACCTCGCGGCAGTTCGGCGGGGCGCGGCGCTTCGTCGATATCGGGCGAGGCGGTGCGGTCGGGCACGACCCAGCCGCGCCAGCAGATCGCGGCGGCGCGGGAGGAGGATGCAGGACGAGCGGCATGTGGGGCCGGTCGCTCACTTGAAGCGGTAGGTGATCCGGCCCTTGGTCAGGTCATACGGCGTCAGCTCGACGAGCACTTCGTCGCCGACCAGCACGCGGATGCGGTTCTTGCGCATCTTGCCCGCCGTGTGCCCCAGATCTCGTGATCATTCTCGAGCTGGACGCGAACATCGCGTTGGGGAGAGTTCCACCACGCGGCCGCGCATCCGGAGCAGTTCTTCCTTGGCCAAAAAATACCTCGGTTCGTCGTGTTATAGGGTATGTCGAAGAGGCGCCGCCATAGCCGCAAAGGCGCCAAAGGAAAGACGGGCCTTCCGACCCCGGATATGGGGCGAAGGCAACGCCGCAAGACTGGTCGGCCCCTTTTATTCCTCCCCTGCAGGGGGGGGACCAGCGAAGCTGGTGGAGGGTGTAACCGGCAGTGAGGACGTCCCAAACTCACCGGCGGGACACCTCCGTCAGGCCTTTCGAGCCTGCCACCTCCCCTTGCAGGGGAGGAATGAACCTCGTCACGCCGGATTATACTTGGCCAGAAACGCCGCCATCGCCTTCAGGAATTCCAACCGGTCCTCGCCGCGCGTGAAATGATGGTCGGCCAGCGGTTGTCTGATATAGTTCACCGGCTTGCCCGCGGCCTTAAGCGCAGCGGCCATCATCCGCGCGACTGGTTGACGGGCACGCGCTTGTCCTCCTTGCCATGCACACGATCAGCAGCGGGATCGTCATGGAAGCGGGCGCCGAAGCGCGGTGACACGGCGCGGTAATCGGGGGCCTGTTTATGCAGCCAATCGGCGCGTGTCTTGCCGAACAGGAAGCGCGAGTCGTAGCGCTTCATCGCCTGAAGATCCGACACGCCGGCATAGGAAATGGCGCAGCGATAAAGCGCCCCAATCACGCTGCGCCGCGCGCATCGCGGCGTAACCGCCATAGGACGCGCCGACCATGCACACCCCGCTTGGGTCGGCGATGCCTTCCTTCGCCAGATAGGTGACGGCGTCGTTCAGATCGTCCTGCATCTTTCAGGCCCCATTCGCCCTCGCCCTTCTTGGCAAAGTCGGTTACCAGCCGGACGAGCCGCGATAATTGGGCTGATCACCGCATAGCCGAGCTCGGCCAGATATTGCGTCCACCAGTCCCAGCTTTCCGAATCGCGCGCGAAAAGGCCCGCCATGGGGCAGCACGATCAGCGGTGATTCTTGTCCGGCCGGTCGCGCGGCAGGGTCAGCACCGCCTCGATCGCGGTGCCGTCGCGTGCGGCGTAGCGGACGCTGCGCACCGGCGACAGGCGGCGTCCACGCAGTTGCGGGTTGTTCCGTGTCAGGAACTGCATGTTCCCGTAATCGGTATCCCAATAATAGAGCGCGCCCGCCCGACGGACCGCCGACCTCGACCGGAAAGCGGGTGCGCGCGCGGTTCCATGAGGTGATCTCGGCCCGGCGCGGCGCGACCGCCTTGTCGACCGTGTTTGCAGTTCCTGATCCGCGGATCGGTCCAGCGTCGTGATAGCTCTGGTCGGTATAGCGGATGGCGGCGATATCGTCGCCCGTCCGTTGCCGATGACCCCGTCAATATCATAGCCGGTGACGCTGCTGAGCTTGCGGCCGAGCTTCAGGTCGGGGAGCGTGACTTCGTACAGCGCGTCGTAACCGTCGCTGTCGTCGATCGCGAGCGCGGTGCCATCGGCGCGGAAGATGCGCGGCACCAGCACCGATTCATCCTTGCGGCCATTGGCGCGGGCGATGGTGCGGAAGATCTGGCGTTGGACTGGCGATAGAGCAGGCTCTTCTGCCGGGTCTCGTCGCTGTAGCGCACGCCCATGCGCAACTGGGTCTCGCCGTCGGCATACCAGTCCCACACATCGGTCTGTCCGCTCGCGATCCGCTTTGACCCGTCCGGTCGAGACGTCCGCCTCGTACACCCGATGGGTAGACGTCCTGCATATTATAGATGCCCGTCTGCTTGGCGAACAGGATACGCGGGCTGCCGTCGCGGGCGGTCCACAGGACTTCGTCGGCGCGGAAGCCCGAATTTTCCCCAGTCGATCCGGACCATCTTGGTCATGTCGGCGCGGATGCCGATCAGGCGGGTGACGTGAAGTCTTCGCCCTGCAGCGTGTCCTCGCTGCCCAGCCCGACGACCAGCCATTCGTCATTGACCCAACGCCACCAATTGACGTCGACCTTGTCGCTCAGCGCCGCCAGCGCGGGCTTGCCCCGCCCTTGACGAGCGGCGCGACCATCAGGAACTGCTTGCCGTTGATCGCGCGTTTGGCGGCGATGCGGGTGCCGTCGGGTGACAGCGACGGGCTTTCGAACTCTGGCAGTAGGGCAAAGGCCTCGACCGGGACGGACCGGCGACGGGGGCGGACTGGCGGCGGCCGCGGGCGGCGGGGCGGCCTTTGTCCTGCGTCATACCGGTCAGGCTCATCAGGGCGAGCGCCATCATCGACGCGCCCAGCATCTTCGTCACATCCTCGTCACGTCATTCCCCCCCTCAGCCGGACAATCTCCCTGTGTCCGACTGACATGGATTAGCATCGGGCGGGCGGCGAAAAGAGGTTTCAGCGGCTCGATGCGTGTTCGAAACCAAGACGGGGGGGGGGGGGAACCGGACCGGCCGAGTCGGACAGGCTCAACCCCTCGCCATGGCGAAAATGCCCGATCCGCGTGGCGGGAACGGGTGGCACGCCTTCGGGGGCAGCGCGAAGAGCAGTTCGTAATCGTCCCCGGCAGTGGCGGCGGCCAGCCGGGGGGACGGTCCTCACCGGCATAAGCGCGCGCGGCCGGCGAAAGCGGAACCGCGTCGAGGTCGATCGCGACGGCAAGGCCGCTCGCAGCCGCCATCCGAGCGGCGTCGATCAACAGGCCATCGGACACGTCCATCATGGCGTGGACGATCGGGCCCAGCGCGCGCCCCCTTCGTCGAGCCGGGCTGGGGACGGCGATAGGCATCGCGCAAGCCCTCCTCGGCCCATCGGCGCCCATGGCGATGGCGAGCCCCAGCCCGCATCGCCGATCGTGCCAGTCACCCAGAGCATATCGCCGGGCTTCGCGCCGCTGCGTACCGGAGCGGCGGCATCGCGCCCCAAGGCGGTCAGCGTCAGGACACGGGGACCGCGTAAGGATACCGTGTCGCCGCCGATCAGCCGGGCGTCGAAACGGATGAGGACCGCCGACAGCCCCGCGAGGAACGCCTCGTCCCAGCCATCATCGCCCAGCGGATAGTTGAGCAGCACCCTTCGACCGTGGCGCCCTTGGCGGCGAGATCGGAGAGGTTGGTCGCGACCAGCTTCCACGCCACATCGCCGGGCGGGTCGTCGGGGAGGAAATGCACCCCCTCGACCAACGTGTCGGTGGTGACGACCAGCGGCCCGGTGTCGATCACCGCGCTGTCGTCCACCAGCCCATGCGCGCCGGGGTGCAACGGCATCCGGCGTAGATGAGCGATGAACTCCGCCTCGGTCATCGGCGGCGGGGCGTCAGGCCCGCGCGACCTTGGCGATCGCGTCGAGCAGGCCGTTGACGAAGCCCGATTCACGCTTCTCGTAGAAAGCATGGGCGACATCGACATATTCGCTGATCACCGCGCCCACAGGCACGTCACGGCGCGCGATCAGCTCGTAGGTGCCGGCGCGCAGGATCGCCTTCATCGGCCGATCGAGCCGGCTGAGCGTCCAGCCCGAGGCCAGCTTTGCCCTCGATCATCAGATCGATCTCGCCCAGCCGCGCATGCACGCCCTTCACGATGTCGTCGAAGAAATCGATGTCGGCATCGGCATATTCGACGTCTTCGATCGTCGCGCCGATGCGGTGGTTGTGAAACTCCATGGAGCAGCGCCGCCAGCGGGTCTTTTTCCGTGTCATGCTGATAAAGCGCCTGAACGGCGGCAAGGCGCGGCGGCGGCGCGCCCGGCTACGGGCGGTGGGACGAGTCATTGGCGGGCCTTTACCGGGCTGTCACCGATCCGTCACGCCCCTTTGGTGGGTGGTGGTGGTGGCCTTCGACTTCGCTCAGGCTGAACGGCGGTTGGGAAACTGGGCTGATACCCAACCCCGTTCAGCCTGAGCGAAGTCGAAGGCAAGCGCCGAACCCCTCACAATTCCCGACGGAAGTACACCACCCGCTCGGTCTCGGCGAACCTGAGCGCCCAGTGCATCGCATGACTGTCGAGATTGTCGAGTTCGGCATCCGATGCGAACTCCGTACACCCTTCTACCCGGCCCCATTCCGCCACCGCCGCGACCAGCGCGCGGGCCACACCGCGCCGCCGATGATCCGGATCGACAAAGAGTCCTTCCAGAAACGCCACCGGCGAACCGTCGCAGCCATTGACGTAATCGCGCCGAATCGCCGCCTCGGCAAAAGCGATCACCGCCGTCCACCAACGCGACGAAACTCCCGTCGCCCTCAGGCAAGTCCGCCGGATCGCCCGCTTCCTCGCCCCAGAGCGCCGTCCGCAACGCCAGCCATCGCTCCCGATGCCCCGGCGCGGCGGGCGTGACGATCACCGGCGGTTGAGCCGCAGCCGCAGTGCCACCGACTTGGCATGCGCGGGCAAGCCCTCGGCATGGGCGAGCGCCACCGTGGCTGGGCCCAGTTCGGCCAGCGCCGTCTCGGTCAGGCCGAGGAAGCTGGTCCGCTTTGGCGAAGTCGAGCACCGACAGCCTGCTGGCGAAGAGGCGCGGCGGCCGGTCGGCAGGACATGGTTCGGCCCCGCGACATAATCCCCAATCGCCCGGGCGTATGGCGGCCCAGAACACCGATCCGGCATGCCGCAAACGGTCGAACAGGCTCTGCGGATCGTCCACCGCCAGTTCGAGATGCTCGCGCCAGCCGGTCGACCAGCGGCATCGCGGCCTCCAGCGAATCGACGACGATGATCGCGCCGTTCGCGTCCTGCGCGGTACGCGCGACGCTAGCCGTCGCCAGTTCGGGGATTTGCCGGTCCACCGCCTCGGCGACGCGGGTCGCGAAGTCGGCATCGTCGGTGAACAGGATCGACTGGGTGACCGTGTCATGCTCGGCCCGCTCAGCAGGTCGGCGGCGATCCAGTCGGGGTCGTTCTGCCGTCCGCGACGACGACGATCTCGGAGGGGCCGGCGACCATGTCGATGCCGACCATGCCGTACACTTGTCGCTTGGCCTCCGCGACCCGTGCATTGCCGGGGCCGGTGACGACATCGACCCGCTGGATGCGGCCCGCCCCATAAGCCAGTGCGCCAATCGCCTGCGCCCCGCCGATCCGCCATACCTCATCGACGCCCGCCAGATGCGCGGCGGCGAGGACCAGATGGCTGATCTCGCCCTTAGGCGTCGGGGTGACCATCACCAGCCGTTTCGACCCCGGCCACCTTGGCGGGAATCGCGTTCATCAGCAGCGAGGAGGATAGGCCGCCCGCCCACCGGGGACATAAAGCCCCGCTGCATCCACCGCCGTCCAGCGCGCACCTGTGCGCACGCCCTGCGCATCGACATAGTCCGTGTCGGTCGGCTTCTGCTTTTCGTGATAGGCGCGGATGCGGCGGCGGCGAGATCGAGCGCGGCGCGGAGTTCCGGCTCCAGCGCCTCATAGGCGGCCCGGCAATCGGCGGGTTCGATCCGCCAGCCGGTCTCAGCCAGTCATGGCTGTCGAACTGCTTGGTAAAAGGCCGCCACCGCCGCCTCGCCATCGTCGCGAACCGCGCGCAGGATCACCTGCACGTCGCGCGCGACATCGGCATCGCTCTCGCGGCGAGCATCAACCCAGTTCGTCGAACGCCGCCGCGAACCCCGCTTCGCCCGTGTCGAGCCGGATCATGCCGTTTTCCTTTTCTGCCACGGCGCGGCGGAACGCCTCGACCAGCGGCACGACCCGTCCGCGCGTCTTCATCGCGGCGCGGTTGACGACTGTGCGCGAGGTGACCTCCCTCGATCACTCCACCTCGACCAGCCCGTTTTCCTTGAGCGTACGGCCCGACGACACCAGTCGACGATGCGCGGCGCCGTGCCCAAGGTCGGGGCGAGCTCCATTGCGCCGTTCAGCTTGACGCACTCGGCCTGCACCCCGCGCGCCGCGAAGTGGCGACTGGTGATATGCGGATATTTGGTCGCGACGCGACATGGCTCCACCCGCGGGGTCGTCGCTTTCCGCCATTGCGGCGGGCTCGGCGACGGAGATGCGACAATGGCCGATCTTGAGGTCGACCGGCGCATAGAGTTCGGAATAGCCGAATTCGGACAGCACGTCCGAGCCGACGATGCCCAGCTGCGCCGCGCCGTGCGCGACGAAGGTGGCGACGACGTCGAAGGCGCGGACGCGGATCAGCTCGATGCCGGGGACGTCGGTCGCAGCGCAGTGCGCGGCTGTCCTTGTCGGTGAAGGCCGGTTCGGGCCGGATGCCGGCGGCGGCAGCAGCGGCAGCGCCTTCAGCCGTGATGCGTCCCTTGGGGACGGCGATGATCAGCGGTTGGGCCATGAGGATCGGGGCTTACCCACCCCATCGGGGATCGCAACGGCGGTGTGGGATTTCCTCCCTGCAAGGGTGTGTTGAGCTTTGGTCTGCCCCCTGCAGACCAAGATTGTGCCGGGGGCACAATCTCGCTCGAACACGAAGCTGGTGGAAGGGTGTCGCCCTATCGAGAGCGGGATACCTTTCGTCAGGCCTGACGGCCTGCCACCTCCCCTGCAAGGGAGGAATGCGTACTTACACCTTCGCGGCGTAGATCATCCGGCCGGGGCCGAGATTGGCGAAGACGCGGTCCAGTCATTCTCGCCGACCGCGAAGCAGCCCTCGCTGCGGCCGAGCATGCCATGAACTGATCATGTCGCGATTGGCGTACCAAGCCGAATGGATCACGATCGCGCGGCCCAGCGCATTGTTGTTGGTCGGGTCGAGCCCGACCAGTCGCTGCGACCGGCCATGTTTGCCGACATAATAATTGTCGGTCAGGAAGGCGCCCTCGCTGCTGGCGTTGGAATTGAACGCGTTGGAAAAAGCGCTGGAGATAGCCGCTATGCGACGGGTCCGACCTGCTGCCATGCGCGACGAGCAGCGACTGGCTCTTGCCGCTGATTAGGTCGACCAGATGCAGGCGCGGCTCGGACGAGCCGGCGGCGAAATCGACGATCGCCATCCGGTCACGCTGGCGCACGCGGCTGCCATGCTTTTGTAGCGCCGCCATCGCCTCGCGAAACAAGGGCGAGCGGACGACGCGCGGCGAGGCGAAGGCCGGCCGTGGCGACCTCGGTCGGCTTCGGCATGGTCGGATGGTTGGGCAGCGGCGGCTGATGTAGCGGCCGCAAGTCCCGCGCCGTCAGACGCTGGCGCGCATTGACTGCCCCTCGGTACTGCCAGTGCGCCGGCCCGACCAGCGCATTCTTCAACAGCGCGCGCCGACCCGGCGCCGCGTCCAGATTTTCGAGCATTGCGATCCTTCTAACCCAGAAGTCCCGCGACCTCAGATAGCAGAACAGAGGCGGAATTTCGCCCGCCGGCCATCGGTTGATCGCTTGGTTCCATCGATTCGACGAAAGTTCCGCGCGAGCGCAAAAATTTTCGCTCGGCACAAAATGTGGCTTGACGGGTTTAAGAAATTATGAACTCGCCGAAAAGGGATATGAAGGTTTGCTTTTGCCGCCCTGCTGGGCGCAACGACGCTGGTATAGCCGCGCCGGCCATGGCCGCCGATGACGGTGCCGCCACCACCACGATCGCTCAGGCTGCTGCCGCTCTCGCGCCGAATCGCTTTGTCTGGGCCGATCCGCAGATGATGGCGGTCGATCCGATGCAGATGCCGGTGACGGTTGTCGTGAGCATCCCATGCAGCGCGCCTATGTCTATCGTGGTGATACCATGGTCGCGGCGGCATCGGTGTCGACGGGCAAGGATGGAAGGACACACCGGTCATCATCTTCCCGATCCTCCAGAAGCGCGAGATGCATCACAGCAATCTCTATGACAGCGCGCCCATGCCCTTCATGCAGCGGCTGACCCAGGACGGCGTGGCGCCCATGCCGGCAAGAATCCCGGCTTTCCCCTGATCTGCATGGTTGCATCCGCCTGCCGGCGGCTTTTGCCAAAGCTGTTCTCGATAACGTCGGTCGGGACCAATGTGGTCGTCACCGATCAGATGGTCGGCGATCATTTCGATCCGGCGCTGCTCCAGACCGACGCGATGCAAGCGAATCAGGCGCAGCTCGCATCATTGACCGGTAAGCATTGGGCGTGGCCTTCGACTTCGCTCCGGCTGAACGGAGGGGCATAAGACCACCCGCTTTGTTTGCGCTGATCGAAGTCGAAACGCCCGTGCCTCAATGGGGCCATGCCATTTCCGCCTACCGCCTGGCACCCGGGCAGCCTGAGCGAAGTCGAAGGCCACGAGCATCGGCGTAGCTGGGCGAGCAATCCCATCAAGGAGCTGCGGCCGCAACGTCGTCGCGTCGCTAAAAAGTGCAACGCCACGATCCCCATCGCCGCCGCCGCATCGACATTGGCGCGATTGTCGTCGATGAACACCGCCTGATGCGGCTCCAGCCCGAATCGGGCGAGCGCCGGCGGTAGATGGCGGGATCGGGCTTCACGAGCTTTTTCGTCGCCTGACACGACGATGTCGCGAAAGCGATCGAACAGAGCGGCTTCGCGCGAACGGAAGGGCGGCCAGAATTCATGGCTGAAGTTCGTGATCGCGAACAGCGGCACGCCCGCCAGAATCGAGTTCGGCGACCAGTTCATGCATCCCCGGGATCGGATCGCCGATGCTCTCGCTGAAGCGTGGGCCCCGTGCGGCGATCAGATCGCGGTGCTGCGGATAAAGCGCGATCAGCCTCCGCCGAGGTGTCGGCGAAGTCGCGGCCGGCATCATGCTGAAAATGCCATTCGGTCGTGACGACGTCGCGCACAAATGCATCGAGCGCCCGATCGTCCGCGATCAGGCGCCGATACAATATGCGCGGGTCCCAGTCGTACAGGACACGCCCGACGTCGAAAATGACGGCGGTCGGCCGATCGGGGACGCAAGCCGGCCGACTGGCCGTGCGCGTCCGTGTCGATCAGCCACAAGGGTGATTAGCCCCTGCGCGCCTTTGAAACGACGGTTGGTCTTGTTGATGACGTAGGTGCGGCCGCGACGGCGGATCACGCGGTTGTCCCGGTGACGATCCTTGAGCGACTTCAGGGAATTGCGGATCTTCATGATCGATTCGCTTCTTTTGAACTGGAGGGATCTGGAAAGCGTCGCCGCCCTAGTGGCAATGCCGCCCCCAAGTCAAGGTTGGGACATGACATCGAGTCACTTGGGCGGATGGGATGCAGGCCGCCTCTTCCGTTGGGGGATCATCGCCCATATGTCATGCGTTGCCTATCCGCAACATCTTCCCATCCGTTATCTCGAAGGTGCCCTCAACCCATGAAAGCCCGCTCGCTCCTGATCCTCGCGGCCGCCGCCGGTACGCTGGCCGCCCTGTTCCACCACGGGCGGGCGCCTGCCGCCGACCGAGGATCCGCTATCACCGGCGAACCGATCGCGCGCGGCACCATCCGGGTCGAACCGCTGTCGAACACCGGCCCGGCCAGCATCGAGTTCAAGACCTATGCCGCCGCCGTCGAAACCGCGCTGCTGCGCAATGGCTATTCGCTGCCCCAGGGGATGCGCAGCCCGATTATATCGACCGTGTCCTTCACCCGCGCCAATCGGCTGGGCCGCGCCCCTCGCCCTTTTCGATCATTCGGCGGCGGCAGCTTCTCAGGCAATCGCGGTGGCGGCGTCGGGCTGGAGCGGAGGCTGAGCTTCCCGATCGGCAAGAGCCGCCCGCAAGAGATCATCGGCACCGAGCTGTCGGTCCAGATCAAGCGCCGCATGGACCAGTCGCCGATCTGGGAAGGCAGCGCGCGCAACATCGCGCCGGTCGAAACGCTGGCCAAGATCGACGCGCAGGCACAGGCCGCCAAGCTGGCCGATGCGCTCTTCACCAAATTCCCGGGCGATCGGTCGTACGATCGAGGTGAAGTGACGTGAGCGACCTGACGATCAACGCCGCGTTCGACGGCGGCAATATCCGCGTGGTGGGCATCGAGGGCGACCGGGTCGACCTGGAAATCGTCAACGACCATCAGTCGGACTTCTACCAATGGTTCTATTTCCGCGCCGGCGGGGTGAAGGGCGGACGCTGACCTTCCGCATCCCCAACGGCGCGGGGTCGGCCTATCCCTTTGGCTGGCCGGGTTATCATGTCCGCGCTTCGACCGATCGGCGTGACTGGCGGATGACGCCGACCCACTATGCCGACGGGGTCATCGAGTGGAAGTGGGCGGGCGAGACCGATCTCGTCTGGTTCGCCTATTTCGAGCCCTATACGATGGAACGGCATCACGACACGGTCGCGCGGATCGCGGCCAAGGGTGTGAATCACGAGCAGATCGGCGAGACGCTGGACGGCCAGCCGATCGATTATCTCCGCCTCGGCACCGGTGCCAAGCAGGTATGGCTCTATGCCCGCCAGCATCCCGGCGAATCGATGGCCGAATGGTGGATGGAGGCGCGCTCGACTGGCTGACCAGCCCGGCGGCCGAATCGCTGCTGGCGGCGGCGACCGTCCATGTCGTGCCCAACATGAATCCGACGGCACGCGGCGCGGGCTTTCGCACCAATGCGGCGGGGTGAACCTCAACCGCGAATGGCATGATCCCACGCCCGAGCGCAGCCCCGAGGCCATTGCGTGCGCAACCGGATGGACCAGACGGGCGTCGACTTCGCGATCGACGCGCATGGCGACGAGGCCATCCCGGCCAACTTCATCGCTGGCTATGAGGGATTCCCAGCTGGACCGAGATCACGGCGCCAAATTCTATGAATTCGGCCGCCGCTTGGCCCGCGCACACGCCCGATTTCCAGACCCAGATGGGCTATGAAAAGGCGAGCGCGGGCAATGCGAACCTGTCCATGTCGACCAACCAGCTCGCCGAGCGATCTGGCGCGGTGTCGGTGACGCTGGAAATGCCGTTCAAGATCACGATCCCAATCCGGACGCGGTGCACGGATGGTCGGGCGAGCGTTCGGCGAAGCTGGGCGTGTCGTGCCCGGAGGTGTTGAGCGAGATGATCGGAGAGATTTGACGGTAGCGGGGAGCCCCGTGGAACGGGCTTCCGCCAGCCTTCGACGGCGCTCAGGCTGAGCGGCCTTTGGGTTGTATCGGACATTCCCCGCTCCGTTCAGCCTGAGCGAAGTCGAAGGCCACGCCCCAACGCCTATCGCCGCACGCCCTCCGCCGCGAGATAGCGGTCCAGTTCCGCCAGCACCTGCGCCAATCCGGCATCATCCGCGCCTCGGCACGCACCGTCAGCGCCGCCTGCGTATTGACGCGCGCAGCAGCCACCAGCCATCCGTGGTCTTCACCCGGACGCCATCGGTATCGTTGATCTCCGCCCCTCGGTCCGCAGCGCCGCCGCTACCCGGTCGACGATGGCGAACTTCTCCGCCTCCGCCACCTTGATCCGTGTTTCGGGGATATCGACCATGGCGGGCATGCTTCCCGCAACTCGGTCATTGAGCGCCCCGCCAGATGTACCGCACGGATCAGGCGGATCGCGGCATAATGCGCATCGTCGAACCCGTACCATTCGCCCGCGAAGAACATATGGCCCGACATCTCACCGCCCAGCGGCGCGGCCGTTTCGACCATTTTGGTCTTCATGAGGCTGTGGCCGGTCTTCCCACATCACCGGTTGGCCGCCCAGCGCCGCGATATGGTCGAACAGCACCTGCTGGTTTTCACATCGGCGACGATCGGTGCGCCGGGATGCTCGGCGAGCGTGGGGTGGCCAGGATCATCAGGATCTGGTCACCCCCAGATCACCCGGCCCGCCATCGACCGCACCGATCTGATCGCCATCGCCATCGAAAGCGAATCGAAATCGAGGCGTCTGTCGGCGACCAGCCGTTTCAGCGCCTCTAGATCTGGCCTCGACCGTCGGATCGGGGTGATGATGGGAAATGACCGTCCACATCGGTGAACAGCGTATGATGCTCACCGGCAGGCGCTGCACGAGCTTTTCGATGACCGGCCCCGCCGCGCCGCTGCCGCAGTCCCAGCCGATCCGATATTCGCCGCCCGCAAAGCCCGCGACCAGCCGATCGACATAGGCGTCGAGAATATCATGCTGCTCGACCCGGCTGGCCCCTTTGCGTCCAGTCGCGCGCCGCCGCCATCCGCGCTAGATCCCGTACATCCTCGCCAAAAAGGGGCGATGATGCAGCACCATCTTGAAGCCATTGTCGTCGCGGGGTTGTGGCCCCGTTACCTGTACGGCGCCGTCCACTTTTGGCGTCGCCCTGGCGAAATAGACCATCGGCGTAGGCCCCAGCCCAGCCGGACGACACGCGACGCCGCTGTCGGTCAGCCTCGATCAGCGCGGCTTCAGCGCGGGCGAATCCTCAGCCGCCCGTCGCGGCCGACCGCGACGGGTAAACGCCTGCGCGCCGCAACCGCGTCGCAAAGCCGCGCCTGACCGCATAGGCGGCGCCTTCTGTCCAGTTAAGTCTCGCGACGCAAAGTGCACGTCATACTCACGCAGCGCCGTAGGTGGATCGCGGCGGCGCGCCAGCCATTGCGGCGATCCAGCAGCAGGGTTGCGCGCGGCGTTCACCTGCCGCGTCAGATCGGCCGAGCTGCCGCGATCGGATGGACCGCCGACCAGCCGGCGATGCGCACGGCGGATCGCTTCCGCATCCCCCGGGCGGCAGGTCGAGGATCGCCAGCGCCTCGGCCTCATCCGCTGGCAGCCGGGTTGTTGCAGCGGCCTTTCTGGGGCGCGGCAGATGGCGCCACACCAGCCAGATCACGAGCAGCGCGAGCAGCCATCACGCAGCGACCCGATCAGGCCGCATCGGGGCGCGCCCGGGTTCCGCCAGCCTCGGGCAGTTGTAGCGCCGCCATCATCTCGCGCAGTTCCTGCCGCGCGGCGACATGGCTCCAGCCCCATCGCGCCAGCGAATTCCTTGGCGTCGATCATGGTCAGGCCGTTGGGGAACATCTCGCGATAGATGACGCGCTCGCCCAGCCCAGGATTACCCGAAGCCGACGCGACGCGACAGATCTGTCAGCGCATCGGACACGCGGCGCATGTTGCGCGCCCGATATGCTGCAAACCGGTTGCGCAGCACGACCCAGTCGATGGTGGTGCCATCGGCGCGCGCGCGCTAACGCGCGTCCCAGATCAGCTCGAATAGAAGCTGGGGCGCGTCACCGAACGTCTCCGGGTCGACCTGTCCGATCAGGTCGAAGTCGACGAAAGCTGTCGTTCATCGGCGTGACCAGCGTATTCGACAGCGCCGCCGCCGTCCGCGCGAAATGGTCGTCGCGGCCCGGCGTGTCGACGATCAGGAAGTCCGCATCCTGCGACAGGCCGAACCAGAGCTCCTCAGACCCCTCCTCGGTCTGGCTGCTATGGGTCGCGTGCACCGGCATGGGCAGCTTATTGCCCGGTGCGCTTGATCGTCTCCGCCCGATTGTCGAGATAGCGGCCCACCGTCCGCTGGCGATGATCCAGATCGAGACACGCCACGCGTGCGCCCTTCGCGGCCAGCGCGATCGCCACATGAACCGCCGTCGTCGATTTGCCAGTGCCACCTTTTTTCATTGGCAAAGACAATGACGTGCGTTGAAGATAGCCGTTCCGGCAACTCGTCGCTTCCTTATTGATCCCCGTTGCCACCCTACATAGAAGCCCTCGGCGTGGGAACGAGGGTAAAATCAGTGCAAGTCATTCAGGATCGCGAAGCCTTTGGCAGCGGCGCTGGACGCGCGCTGCGGACCGATGGTGCGCGTGTCGCCTTCGTGCCGACCATGGGTGCGCTCCATGCCGGCCATATCGCGCTGATCGAAGCGGCGAAGCGGCCGGGCACCAAAAGTGGTGGCGTCGATTTTCGTCAATCCCAAGCAGTTCGGGCCGAACGATCTCGGCCGCTATCCCCGTCGCGAGCAGTCCGACCTGCGCATGCTGACCGAGGCGGGTTGCGACCTCGTCTGGATGCCGGGCGTCGAGGTGATGTATCCCGAGGGCATGCGACAACGATCCATGTCGCGGGTGTCAGCGAGGGCTATGATGGAGAATCGCGCCCCGGCCATTTCGATGGCGTCGCAACCGGGTCGCCAAGCTGTTCAACCAAGTGAAGCCCGACGCCGCCTATTTCGGCGAGAAGGATTTTCAGCAGCTGGCGGTGATTCACCGTACGTGGTCGCCGATCCGGATTTCGATCGAGATCGTCGGCGCGCTGACCTGCGCGATGATTGATGGATAAGCCTCGCCCTGGTCGTCGCGCAACATCTATCTCGACGAGGAGCAGCGGGCTGGCGGTGGCGTTGCTGCGCGCGCTGGGCGTGGCCGCGCGGGCGATCGGTCAGAAGCGAGGATGCGGCCACGGTGCTCGGCGATGGGCAGCGCGCGACCCTGACCGCCGCCGGGGTTCGAGGTCGACTATGTCGCCTTTGGCTGATGCGGAGACGCTGGCGGCGAATCCAGCCGCCGATCGGCCTCGTCGGTTTGCCATGGCGGCGCGGCGGGATCGACCTGACTGATCGATAACATCGCCGTCACAGACGGTTAATCGATTAACCAATTTGTGATCGTTATGGCATAATTCCAATGAAACAGGATAGATGTTCGATAACGGGGGGCTTATATAGGCCAATAGCAGCAGAGCGCGCAGTTCCTGATGGAGAGCCGGCTTCACGATCAGATGGCGAGCCAGAATGGCGCGATGATGTATGATCCGTGTTGCCCATTCCACTGGTCGGGCGGTGTCCATGACCTGATCGAGGCGCATAAGGGTTCAACTCGCGGCGGTGGCGGCGGGCTTCTGCCGGCGCAGATCGCGCGCGCGGGTGTCGCGACCGACATGACTGCGCGCGAAATCGCCGAGGGCGCAGCGCCAGGCCCGCGCCTTTCTCTACGGCGCCAACATTGGCACAGATGCGCGGCCCGACCGGATCCTCCGCGCGCTGATCCGCCCCCCAAGTTGGGGAGGGGACAGGATCAGGCGGCGCTTTTTCGCCTTGCCGCTTTGGCAGGCGCCTTTCCTTCTCCGCCGGCCTCTTCTGCTGCCGCTTTTGCCGGGGGCCTTCTTCGCCGGTTTCAGCGCCCGGAGCGGCTGCCCGCGCGTCGATCAACCGTAGCTTCTCCAGCGTCAGCTGATCCTTAATACCGTCTTGGGATGGTCGCATTTGTCTCGCCGTCCGTGACATAGGCGCCGTAGCGCCCCTTCCATCAGCTTGGATCTCCGCCTCGGTACGCGGATGCTTGCCAGAATTTTCAGCGGTTCGCGTGATGCGGTGCTGCGCGCGGCACGGCCGCCACCGGCTGCGGCTTCGGCCAGCTTGACCACGGCGGCGTTCATGCCCGTTCGAACACTTCGGCCGTCGAGGACAGACGCGCATATTTACCCGAATGCGCGAGATACGGCCCATAACGTCCGATCGACGCGGTGATCGGTTCGCCGTCTCGGGTGGTTGCCGATGGTGCGCGGCAGATGGAGCAGCTTCAGCGCCCATTCCAGATCGAGATCGATATCCCTTGGGGATCGAGGCGCGCTTGGCATCCTTGCCCTCACCCAGCTGGATATAGGGGCCGAACCGCCCCCGACTTCCGCTCGACCGGGAGACCGGTTTCGGGGTCTGGCCCAGCGTCTCGGGTCCCGAATCCTCACTACCCCTTTTCGCCGCCTTGGGGAAGCGTTGACATATTTTGCACTCGGGATAGTTGAGCAGCGATGAATGCGCCGGAACTGGCCACCCCGAAGAGCGAGCTTGTTCCTCGCCGCAGTTCGGGCAGAGGCGGGATCTGACCTGTCCGCTTTCGGGAAGAGGTAAGGCGCGAGGAATTGATCCAGTTCGCGGTAATTGCCGAGGGCTGCTGTTCCATGACTTGAGGCACGCGGCTTGAAGTCGCGGCCAGAAGTCGAGCACCGCCGGCCATTGGGCACGGCCGCCGGACACGTCGTCCAGCCTCCTCCAGCTCGGCGGTATAGTCGGTGCGATATTTCGAAGAAGGCTCGAGGAACGCCGTCCGCTTCAGCCGCCCGCTCCCTCGGCGAAGAAGGATTCTTCCGGACGCGGACATAGGCCCGGTCTCTTCAGCGGTCTTGATGATTGAGGTATAGGTGGACGGATGCCCGATGCCGAGTTCCTCCATCCGCTTGACCAGCGACGCCTCGGAGAAGCGCGGCGGCGGCTGGGTGAAGTGCTGCTCGGCCTTGACCTCCCTTCTTCGCAGGGGCGTCGCCCTCGCGCAGGCAGGGGAGGCGGCGGGCCTCTTCGTCCTGGCTGTCGTCCCGCCTTCCTCGCCGAGCGCCAGATAGCGGGGGAAGAGCACGACCTGTCGGTCGCGCGCAGGACATGGCGGCCGGTGCCGTCGGCCATATCGATGGTGGTCCGCTCCATCCGCGCCGAGGCCATTTTGCGACGCCAGCGCGCTTCCAGATCAGGTCATAGAGGCGGCCATGATCGCCCGAACCCGCATGGTCGCGGCTGAAATCGGTAGGGCGGATCGCCTCGTGCGCTTCTTTTGCGCGTTCTTGGCCTTAACTGATAGACGCGCGGGCTTGTCCGGGACGTAGGACGCGTCATAGCGGTCGGCCACGGCTTTCCGCGCCGCTGAGATCGCCAGGCCGTCCATCTGGACGCCGTCGGTACGCATGTGGGTGATCGCGCCGTCCTCGTAGAGCTGCTGCGCGATCCGCATCGTGTGATCGGCCGAGAAGCCCAGCTTGCGCGCGGCCTCCTGTTGCAGGGTCGAGGTGGTGAAGGGCGGCGGCGGGTTGCGCGTCGCGGGCTTGGTCTCGACCGACTGGACACCGGAAGCGGCTCGCCTCGACATCGGCCTTGGCACGGGTCGCGTCGCCTTCATTGCCGATCGACAGGCGGTCGAGCTTCTTGCCCTCCCACTGGACCAAAGCGCGCGACGAAGGGGGGTGCCGTCCTGCTCCATATCGGCCGTCACCGACCAATATTCCTGTGGGCGGAATGCTTCGATCGCGCGCTCGCGCCCGACGATCAGGCGCAGCGCCACCGACTGGACGCGCCCGCCGACTTGGCACCCGGCAGCTTGCGCCTGGCACCGGCGACGGGGTGAAGCCCACCAGATAGTCGAGCGCGCGCGGCGTGCGCGATACGCGTCGATCAGGTCGGTATCCAGCTCGCGCGGATCCTGCATCGCGTGCAGATGGTGGCTTGCGATCGCGGTTGAAGGTGACGCGCCACCCTTGTCGGGCAGCGCCTTGCGGTTCTTCAGAACCCCCGGACGTGCCAAGAAATCGCCTCGCCCTCGCGATCGGGTCGGGCTTGATCAGTCGGTCGGCCTTCGGCCCCGTCGGCGATCGCCTGGAGCTGACGCGCAGCCTTGTCCCGCGTAATTCCCACCCATCGAAAAATTCCTATCCGATCGACCGAACTGTCCTTGGGCGGCAGGTCGGACGACCATAGCTTGCTGTGACGCGGTAGTCCGACCCCAGATATTTTCCGATGGTTCGCGCCTTTGGCGGGCGATCTGACGATGACAAGCTGCATGGAGGGTAAACTACGTCCCTTTACGTACGCGAGATGGGGAGGGGCGGGGGCCGTCAAGCGGGTTAGCCCCGGCCTGGTCAGGGCTTTTTCGGGACGCGAATGACGCCGGGCGTGGCCTTGACTGCGGTCAGGCTGAACGGATGGAGGGTGGCGGCTTTGATCCCCAACCGCCGTTCGGCCTGAGCGAAGTCGAAGGCCACGCAAAACTCTCGAACAAATCGCGCAAGGCCGCACCCGGATAATGAGGTTTGTCGTGGCGATAGCCCAGCTTTCTACGCCAGCCAGCGATACGCGCCGCTGGCCGTGTCCCCACACCGCGAACAGGCCAGCGGCTGAACACCGATCAATATAGCGCAGCGGCCGCATCCAGTTTACTCGCTTCGCCGGTCATCGGCGCGCCGGCATGGCGGACTACGACCGATTGGCGACCATCGCGGTAGGCCTGTAATCACCGACATCATAGGGCCGTAGCGTCAGGCGCTCGGTCTGATCACGCCAGCGCCACCCGGCTGCCGGCGTGGAAAAGCCCAGTCGTCCGCCAGTTCCAGCTCCAGCAGGACCGTCTGGACGATGGCGGACGTCCGCTCTGGCGGATGAGTTCACGACCGTGACCGCCACCGCCCAGAAGATCGGTCACCCGGCGGCGATCGGCATCGTTAGTTCGCCGGGCGGCGGCGGTGCGTAGGCGCTGCCCGGCGCACGGACCATGCGCGGTCGATGGGGCGGACGGTTCCTGCGGATATCGCCCGCCGACTGAATCGTCGCGCCCCGCGGATCAGCATGTCAGCCTGCGCGCGCGGGTCGGCGGGGTGGCCGGGCACCGCTATCACCGCGTCCCGCCTCGCCTGCCAATCGCGCGCGGATGAGCGGAGCTGGATCGCGGTGCCGCCTCGACCACGACCGTCCCTTGCGCCAGCCTGGCGATGATCCGGTTGCGTGAGGGGGCGCGCGAGCGGCTGCGTCCCGGCGGCTGTTCGGCGATCAGCAGGCCGCGGGTCGCCACCTCTTTCCTGCAAATCGCATTTTCGGGCGGAAAGGCGATGTCGATATTGCTGGCGATGACGCTGATCGTCCCGCCTTCCAGCGCGCCGATATGCGCCGCCGTGTCGATCCCGCGCGCCAGCCCCGAGGTGACGGCATGGCGTGTGCCGCCAGATCCTGCGCCAGCCCACGCGCGAAAACGCAGGATGACGCCGCCGAGGCGTTGTGGGCACCGACCAGCGCCACCCGCCGCGTTGCGCTGCCGATGTCGCCGCGCATGATCAAGCGCGGCGGGGCGGTGTCGAGTTCGGCGAGGGAGCGCGGGAGACCGGCGTCGTCCAGCAGAACATGCTGGCGCCCAGCCGTCGACCGTCTTGATCTCGCGGGCGATCAGTGGCGGTATCGGCGCGGACGAGGTGCCCTGCCTGCCGCCGCGTTGTGCCAGGTTACAGCGCGCTTTCCAGCGCCACCCTCCGCCTTCACCGACCGTGCCATCAGCGAGCGCCAGTGACAGGGGTTGATGCTATGTCTCTTGTAACAGCCGTGTCGCGCGAACCGCGCCGGGTCGGGGCTTTGCGGCCGATACGGGGGTTCGGTCCCGGCGAGCAGCCATCTGATGTTCGCGCCATGCTTCCAGATGACGATCAGCGCCAGCGCGATCAGGCAGCAGCACCTGCGTCGAACTGCCCGAGCATCGGCGGCGGCGAGCGGGGCGCTGATCGCGGTCATTCCCGCCACCGCCGAGATGCGGATGGGTGGCGAGCGCCCCAGCCACACCACCGCATAGACCAGACCCAATGGCCAGAGCGACCACCACGCCCATCAGGCGCGTGGCGGACGCCCTGCCACCGCGAAACTTCAGCCAGATGGGGTGGCAGGTTGATAAAGGCGGCGGCTGCCGCCGGCTTTCCCCACCCGGCAGCCAGTGGGCGCACCAGCAGAACGGCGGCGACGCCTTTCAGTGCAGTCGAGCAGCAACGTCGCGGCGGCCAGCCCCCTTTGCGGCCGGGGCGCAGCACATTGGTCGCGCCAATATTGCCCGATCCGATGCTGCGAAGGTCGCCTGCGCCTGCCGCCCGCGTTGATGATGCTGAAGGGAATCGACCCCAGCAGATAGCCGATCAAAGGGCCTGGTGTGGCGGCCCCTCAGATGATTTCGGTCGGCAATAGTCTTCCCTGTGCTCCGGGACAGACATAGAACATCGATGCTGGCCTGTCCACAGGAGACGCCTGTTTTCGACCGCGCCCGCCGCTTATGAGGCGGCGATGAGCGATCCGCGTCCTATCCTGTTCTTCGATCCTGGCGTCGGCGGGCTGTCGATCGCGGGCCCTGCGCGCATGGTACACCGCTGACCGCACTGTTCGTCTGCGTCGCGGACAGCGCGGGTTTTCCCTTATGGCGAAAGAGCGAGGCGGATTGCCGGGCGGGTGCCGGCGCTGCTCGGGCGGTTGCCGAGCGCCATCGCCCGCGCCTGATCGTGATCGCCTGCAACACTGCCTCGACCATCGCGCTGCCTGCAGGTGCGCGGCGCCTGACCTGCCGGTGGTCGGAACTGTCCCTGCGATCAAGCCCCGCCGCGCTGATGAGCGAGACGCGGACGATCGGCGTGCCGGCACCCGCAGCGACGGTGCGATACAGGCCTATGTCGATGATCTGTTGCGCGTTTTGCCAGCGACTGGCTGGTGATCCGCCGCGGTTCGGCGGCGCTGGTCGAACTCGCTGAGGCGAAGCTGCGGGCGAGACGCTGTCGTCCGAATCTTCCACGGCGGTGCTGACGGGCTATTCGGGCAGGAGGGCGGAGAGGCGATCGACGTGGATCGTCAATGCCTGCACCCATTTCCCGCTGGTCGAGGCGGAGTTGAATGCGGCGGCGCCCCCATCCGGGTGCGCTTGTCGATGGCGGGCCGGAATCGCGCGGCGGATCGCGTTTCGACGCAAGGGCAGGATTGGCCTGCCGATCGGGGCGAGGGGGTGGCGGTATTCACCCATCTCGGCGAGCGGGGCGGCGTTGGTGACCAGATTGGCGTTGCGTTTCACGCGATCGAGGCGCCGGTAGCCCCAAATCCGGTCAGGTGAGCGAAAGCGAAGCCTGAGGGAAAAACCTCTTGCGGCCAGCAACCCGGTGGGCTTGACTGCGCTTCAGGCTGAACGGAGGTTGGTCTGCACCGCCCTGCGAACCACCCGCATCAGGAACCGATCGATCCGTGGGACAATATGTCCACCATGATCGATCACAGTCAGTGTAGTTCTCGACCGATTCATTCGCCGGTTCGTCCCACATCTTCATCCCATGAGCATCGACGGTACGGACGCGCGCGTGGATTATTCCCGCGTCTTCACCCAGCGATCGACCGCCTGCACGCCGAGGGACGTTACCGCGTCTTCATCGACATCCTGCGCAACAAGGGCATGTTCCCCAATGCCCGCTGTTTTGCGGGGGCATAACGGACCCAAGCCGATCACGGTCTGGTGCTCCAACGACTATCTGGCGATGGGCAGCATCTCTGGTCATCGCCGCGATGGAGGAAGCGCTCCATGACGTCGGCGCGGGCTCGGGCGGCACGCGTAATATCGGTGGCAAACACGCATTATCATGTCGATCTCGAGGGCGAGCTGGCCGATCTGCATCGGCAAGGAAGCGGCGCCCTTCTTCACCAGCGGCTATGTTCCAATGAGGGCGACGCTGGCGACGCTGGCCAAGATCCCGCCCGGCTGCGTGATCTTTCCGACGAACTCAACCATGCCCGATGATCGCCGGTATCTGCAATTCTGGAGAAGCGCAGGCCCCGCCACAATGACCTCGCGCATCTGGAGGAGCTGCTGGCGGCGGCCGATCCGGCGGTGCCCAAGCTGATCGCGTTCGAGAGCGTCTATTCGATGGAGGGCGATGTCGCGCTGATCGCGGCGGATCTGTGATCTGGCTGGAGCAAACATAACGCGCCGACCTATCTCGATGAGGTGCATGCGGTCGGCATGTATGGCAGGCGCGCGGCGGCGGCATTTCGGAGCGCGACGGCGTCGCCCACCGGCTGACCGATCGAGGGGATGCCAAAAGGCGTTCGGGGTGATGGGCGGTTATATCGCGGCCGACCGGATGATCGTCGACGGATCCGGTCCCGCGCCGTTCATTTTCACCACCGCCGTCGCCGGTGCTGGTCGCGGGCGTGCTGGCGAGCGTGCGCCACCTGAAGCAAAAGCTCGGTCGAGCGCGAGGGCCAGCAGGCCGCCGCCGCTGTTTGAAGGCGATGATGCAGAGGCGGGGCTGCCCGTCATGCTGGGCGAGACGCATATCGCGCCGGTGATGGTCGGCGATCCGGTCAAGGCCAAGAAGATCAGCGACATCCTGCTCTTCCGAATATGGCGTGCACGCAGCCGATCACTACCTGACCGTCCCGCGCGGCACCGAGCGGTTGCGCTTCGCGCCGGTCCGGTGCATGACGAGGCGATGATGGCGGAACTGGTCGCGGTATTGGGTCGAGATCTGGGAGCTGGCTGACCTGAAGATGGCGGCGTATATTCGCCACATCTTCCTTCCATTCGCCGTGTGTCAGCCCAGTTTTGCTTGAATTATCGTCTCGGCCTTGTCGTCTTGCGCTTCAGGCTTGGTGAAGCTGGACCTCGGCTTCGCCGGCGCGGTCTCATTTTCCAGAAGGGCGAAGCGCTCAGTCTAGCGTGATCGTGGCGTCGCTGCCTGGCACTGCCAAGGCTTCGCCAAATCGGACCGTGTGGACGCTGCTATTTCGCCTCCACCGGATCGGCATAAACATGGACGACGCGGCGCATGCCGTCGATCGCCCAGTAGGTGGCGATACCCGCCCGCGCATAGAGCATGCGCTTGAGCCCCAGATCGCGGCTTTGTGTCGTTGGGCAATCTCGACGACAAGCAACAGGTCGGCTGGTGTAGAAACGATCCTCGGCGACGGGGGCGTGGAGCAGGCCGCATCACACGCCACCACGGTCGAATCGTCGGCGACGATGCCGACCTCGCCCAAGACTCGATCTATCGGCATGACCGATGTCAGCCGGACCAGAATGTTCGTCTGCGCCTTTGGTACGGCCACCCATCGGCGGGTTCATCCGTTCCAGCTCCCCGTCGATCAGTTCGACCGTCATGTCCCCGAACGCGCCACTTTCGACCATGCGCAAGAACTCCGCGCTGGTGAAGCGCGCGCGGTGTCGGGGGACAGGCGGGCCAGTTGGTTCACGGTGGCGATCCTATCGCGACGGCCCTGGCGAGCCTAGCCGCGCCTCACGCCTTGCAATAGCCCCTCGCCCGGCTTCACCGTCAGGCACTGGGTCTTGCCCGCCAGATACTTCAATCCCGTCGCATCGCCATGGGTCGGGCGCAGCGTCTCGCGCACACCGTTCCGCTCGAACACGATGGTATCGCCGACCTGCTCGCCCCGGAACTCGCCCTTGTGGTCGAGGTCCCATTGCATCTCAACGATAGCGACCCGGCGTCGCGGCGTTTTGATGGTGAGGTACATGCCTCCACCCCGATCCAGCGGCCGACATAATCGGGCGCGCACCTTCGGCACGCCGATGAAGGTCGTGCCGTCGCCGGCAGGGCCGGCCGTGGCAGCCGGACCGGGGGTGTTCGTCACGGGTGCGGCGGCGTTCCGGACCTCTTCCGGCGTCTCACGCGAGCAGGCGGCCACAAAATCAGGGCGACAGGATCAGGATGCGCTTCAGCCGCGCAGAACCGACCAGATCGGCCACCTGTTCCTCCACAAGGGGTAGCCATAGCCCATGCGCGCGCGTGCAAAGGCGCACCCATTCCATTCCCTACCTCTTCAGGAGCGCCTGTTCCATGCGCATCGCGATCGTATCTGATCATGCCGCCGTCCCGTTGAAGACCGCGCCATGGACTGGCTGCGCGGGAGGGGGGCGAGGTGCGGACCTTCGGCACCGATGGCACGGCGAGCGTCGATTATCCTGATTTCGGCTGCGCCGTCGGTGATGCACTGGCTGATGGTCGCCGGAGCGCGGCGTGGCCCCTGTGCGGGTCGGGCATCGGCATTTGATCGCTGCCAACCGCAATCCTTCGCCGTTGCGGCGTGCTGGTCTCCTGAGCTGCTTTCGCGGCGCTCGCCCGCCAGCATAACGACGCTAACGCCATCGCCATGGGCGCGCGCGTCATCGGCGAGGAAATGGCCAGGCCTGCCTCCAGCCTTCCTGTCCACCCCTGTTCGAGGGCGGATGTCATCAGCGGCGCGTCGACATGCTGTCCACCGCGCCCGCCCAGAATTGATAAGCCAAGAAACTGCGCCCCCATGAGCATCGCTCAACCAAGTCCAGCCTGCCGGCTTCTTCACCACTCGCCGATGCCGATCCGGCCGTCTTCGCGGGCGTTTCGCATGAGCTGGAGCGCGAACAGACCCAGATCGAGCTGATCGCATCTGAGAACATCGTCTCCAAGGCGGTGATGGAAGCGCAAGGGTCTGGTTCTTCACTAACAAGTACGCCGAAGGCTATCCGGCAAGCGCCACTATCAGGCTGTGCGCCGTCGGACGAGGTCGAGTAGCTTGCGATCGACCGCGCCAAGCAGATTTTCGGCTGCGGCTTTGCAATGTCCAGCCGCACTCGGGGGCGCAGGCCAATGGCGCGGTGATGCTGGCGCTGGCCAAGCCTGGCGATACGGTGATGGGTCTGGTCGTCATCGCTGGCGGCCATTCACGTATCGGCGCCAAGGCAGCAAGACGGGCAAGTGGTTCAATGCGGTCCAGTACGGCGTCGACCCCTGAGACGGACCTGATCGACTATGACCAAAAAGGCGCTGGCGCGAAAGCCAGCTCAAGATCATCATCGCGGGCGGGATCGGTTCATCTGCGCGTCATCGATCCGCCAAGTTCCGCGCTATCGCGACGAGGTCGGCGCCTTCTTCACGGTCGATATGGCGCACTTTCGCTGGGATCGTCGCGGGCGGGCTGCACCCGACCCCGTTCGGTCATGCGCATGTCGCACCACCACCACGCACAAGACGCTGATGTGGGCCCCAAGTGGCGCAGAAGGATCACAGACCGATGACGAGGATCGCGAAGAAGATCAACTCGGCGGGTCTTCCCCCGGCCTGCAGGGTGGTCCGCTGATGCGTCATCGCGCCGCCAAAGGCGGTCGCGTTCGG
>CAHIKZ030003882.1:0-53990 GCA_903632075.3 Acanthosepion pharaonis | reverse complement strand
TTTGTCTCATTGAGAAAGTACACAAGCGAAAATTTCGTTTTTTCTTTCTCATCATGCTTCCATTTGGACAATCAAAATGCCTACACAGTAAATATTATTAGATTTATTAGCAGTATTATCCTTTTTGCTGTTTTTCATCGGACCATTACGTTACACACACACACACACACACACACACACACACACACACACATATTATGGGAAAACGATATATAAATTTTTATATATCAAGAACTATGTCAGGAATATAAGACAAAGTGGAATTTTTTTCGTGTGACGCGTTTCATCCTTTAGGACTTCATCAGTTTAAAAAGTGATATTTACGTTGATAAAATTACACATGCGCATGAAAGAGATGCGAAACTGAAATTATTTTTTTTTTTTCGAATGCGTGTTTTGGGTTTACTTTACAGTGTAGCCAATTTCATTCATTTTCTTTCTGTTTGTATTTTTATTACTTTTGTTATTAAGTCTCCTGTGATGAGTACGAAATAATAATAACTTACTCCCTTCAAATTCGGGTGAGCTGAAAAAAAGAAGGAAATAAAATTTATTTATTTCTTTTTCCCCAGCTTTTAGCATCCTGCTACCACCTTTTCTATCAACATAAATTTTTGTACAAAAAGTGGATCACAGAGCTTATTCAGCTTAGTAAATATTTTCAGAAAAACTCAACTTCTAATTGGTCACTTAATATTTAAATCATACCCGAATATCAATATCAATTTTCGTACAAAAAGTGGATCACAGAGCTTATTCAGCTTAATGTATATTTTCAGAAAATCTCAACTTCTTAATATTTAATAATATCGATCGAGTTCTTGACCTGACCAAAAATATAATTCCGCCAAAATCTATCAAGCTTCTGTGAGCCTATCACGTGATCAAAGTTAGCAATAAAATATGAAACGTCTTTCATCTTCGACAGTGCGCCGATCGGAATCATTTGAACTCGTCACACAGTTCCAGGCTTTACGTTAAAGTTCCTTAACATGATTCCAGCTTGAGAGAACACTCATTCACACAGCAATATTTTATGACGAACAATCAACTCAAGTTTTCCACATTCAACTTAATACACACATCTTTTTCATACGCTTTCAAGCTCAACATTAATTATTGCAATTAACATAAACACAGCTTGTTAAGAACTACTTACCCTAACTAGAATATTCTCTTCGAACAAGTGAAAACAAATCAAAGAGCGACAATTCCGTAAACCTTAAAGTAAGTCGTAAACAATATTTCTCTATTTCAAATACAAACTTGAACTGTTTTTTTTTCTTAAATTACTATAATACCGAAACACACTTTCTCATTATTGTACACACTATTCACAAATTATAATCTATCAAACCAGAATTTTGATAACTTTTCATCTAAACATAAAAGGACGTATGAACTTTTTAAAACCACCTTTTTTACTCCAGTTGTTTGTACCTCTTTGTTATATAAATATTTTATTCATTGTTGTGCAAAAACTGTTGTTTCTCATGTAGTCCTTATTCTATGTTTGTTGAATATTAAAATTTAATGTGAGAGGAAATTGTTAATTTCATCACGCAGCCTAATTTACTCAACAATTTTTTATCAATATAATTTAATTCATTAACACAACCTCCACAAGCTCACCCGAATTTCAAGGGTGGAAGTTATTATTATTTCTTATTTAATAAATTCGCGATCCTATGTGAAATTGCTTTTGGACCAATGAAAACTTTGTCCTCACAGAAATTAGTCGTTGAGCCAGGAAGAAGAAAGAAAATAAAGTAGCGAACCTATGCGAAATTCTTTTTGTTACACAATGGGGAGAAAAATTAAATTAATAATAGCAGAGTGTCTGAAGTCATGTATAAAACTTCGTTTCTGTTCACGCGTCCACCGTCGAAGTTATCGCCAGTGTCAAATTACTTGCCAATTATATTATCGGTCTTAACCAAGCACTTCAATCATTTCCTTAAAAAATTACCTGTGTTTTCTTGTCATTATCATCCTCCATTAATCTTCTTGGCGTGGGCAAATCAACTGTTCATTTTAATCCCTAAGCCCCACGCCACTATAATCCTTTAGTGTACTACTTCAATTTAATAATGTTCTATTTGTGATCTAACTAATTCCATTGGTTAAAAAAGATTTCAATACATTTCCTACATAACAGTACTGTGATTGACAAAATCTGTAAAAAATGTGGATCACAGAGCCTTGATGTTTCTCTGATTGGTCAGTTAATGCTAATATCATGTTTTCCACTACGTCCGCACGGTTAAAATTAATTTACTGCAAAAAATCTGTTTCGAAACCATCACGTGACATACAATATTAAATACATAGCGACATCTTTTTTCTTTCTCTTTTCTGTCTTCTCAGACCCACAGCAATGTAGTTCTGTGGAAAAGTTGCGTTTGTCCCTTTAGAGGAAACGCTATGAAGACGCTATGACACACACAAACACACTTACGTACAAACTGTGCGTATCTATTAATTCATCTTATTCCTTCCTTATACAGAAACTTATCAACTTCTAACATTGAGATTTTCTTCTGCAAGAAACATGTCGTCCGAGAGAATACAACTTTCGACTATTATCAATTTTTACCAGTGAGAAATTTTACGTCAAATTTTTTGGAGCTAAAAGTTCTTCTCAACATAATATCAGCTTTCCAGAATTCTCTCACTCATATTCATCTCTCTTCAGTAAACAATTTAGGAGGCAAGTTATTTCAACTTATTTACGTTTATAGAATCGTCAATGTATGTCTACTCACCTTCGTTAAAAGTAGACTCTTCTATAAGAATTAGCTTTGACCAATCAACACCACACATTGTGAAACTCGGCTTGTGATTGGTCGAGACGACCCTAGAATGTGTATCCATGGTCAAAAATCTGTTTTCGGGCCAGGACACTGGGAGCCTACTTTGGTTTCCCAAACTAAATAAAAGGACGAAATTCAGTCCAATTCACCAGTCAGACCTCCACACTCGGAGCCGTTCTTGGCTGGTTTCTGGTTATTTTTGGACTTTTGCTGACAACTCGACCTTTTTTTTGTGTGTGATTTTACCTGTTACCCTTTGGAACTGCTTTTTGTTTAAAGTTTGTTTATTTTATTTGTATATTTACGACCTTATTGTAAAAGTTTTTTTGATTTTTTTTTCTTTCTACTCTACATTTTTTTCACCCTCCCCCTTTAATTTTTTTACTCTTTATTCTGTTTATTCTAGTTTTCCTATTTTAATTTTTTTACTCCCTTTAATTTTTACTCGTTTTCCTTTTTTAATCTAATTTGCTTTTTTGAATTTCGTTTTTTCTCCTGTAATTTCCGCAGTTTTTTTTCTTCTCATTTCTACCCTTTTTAATTTTTCTTTTTATTCTAGTTTTCGTGTTAATTGTCATTTTTTTTTATTTTCGTCCTGTTCGTTATTCTGTGTTTTTGCTGTAATTTCTTATTAATTTATTTATTTAATTGTTTTCATCCTTTTAATTTTTACGTGTTTTTTGCTTGTAATCGTTTTAATCTATTTGTTTATTTTCTTTTGTTTATTGGTTCGACTCGCTTAGGGTCGGCCATTTTTATTTTTTTGTCTAGCTTCGTCTGTCTTCGTTACGTATTTTTTTTTTTTATTTATTGACGTCGGCCATTTTTTTGTAACTAGCTTTGTGTTATTGTTTCGTAATTTTTTGTTGACGTCAGCCATTTTGATTTTATTTTAGCTTCGGCTTTTGTCGAAGTTTTTTCTGTTTTTTTTATTGTCTAACGTTTTTATTTTTATTGTTTGTCTTTTATTGTTTCGCCTTTAGGCGATATTTGTATACGTTTAAGTGAACCGTGTTTATTCCCTTAATGTAATTGTTTTTTGGTGTGCATAATTATTTTGTTGAGTTTGTTTAGTTAATTTATTTTTTTTTTTTTCTCTCGCCCATAAATTTATTTCCACCCTCCCCCCTTCCCCCTCCTTCGCTGTTTTTAAAAAAAATGGATAAGAAGGATAAAAAGTGCCTTCATTCTTAATTGTTAAAAAGAAGCCTAAAATTGCTTCTTTCAAAAGAAATATGAGGAAACACCTCTTTAATCCCAAAAAAGACCCTCGGACAAAATAATATGGTGGAATACCCGGACCTGCCCAGAGTTCCTACAAATGAGGAAATTGTAGACACTTTAAGAAAAGCCTCCGATAATATGGAGGCTGAAAAAAGAAAATGTCAATGAAGAAAAAAAAGGACAACGCATCTACGAATGCAGAGGCCGGGGAATCGCCCTCTTGTTGGTCGTCCCCACCGAAATGTATCATCAATCTTGCGGAGTTCTTGGAGCGTGCTAAGAGTTACGCTCACCTTGTCGTAGAAGGTGGACTCTTAGAAGACCCCAGGAATTGAAGAAGATTGAGAAACGAATTGTGTCAGTTTTCGTCGTCGACAAGCGTACGCGCAAAATTTGTCGCTCGACGAAAACATAGTGTTAAAATCACTAGAGTCCTTGGGGTTTAAGCCCCTAAGAATAGTTAAGGGCGCAAAGTTTTTCATGTGGGACGTACTGTTACCCACAGCAGAAGATTGCGTAGCTGCGGCGAGCCGGGAGCTAATCACAAAAAGACCTTATCCTGCGCACGGAGTACGAAGGCCGCAGAAGGACCAGGGTAACAGTATATGAGGTCCCTCCTCAGGTTATCGGTGAGCATCTCGCGGCTTACTTTACCCAGTACGGCGAAATTCTGGGCGCCTCATGTGATAGCCTGAGCGGGGGGGTGGAGCTTTGACATCATGTTGGATGAAAAGCCTTCCGCTCCATCCCCAACTGTCTGGATGTTGGAGGCTTGAAATTGCCGGTCATAGTAACAGGCCGAAGACCGGTATGCTGGAGGTGTGGAGTGACTGGTCATCTCTCCTCCTCCTGCCCAGAGAAGAAGGCCTCTGGTGGTCAAGCTCCAGTTAACCAAGATCCCCTCTGACCGCGTCTGTAACTTCCGCCTCGCCTGTAATGGGCGTACCAGCTTCAGGGACCGGGTCGGTTAAACCACCGGTTGAGATTACATCAAAGACCTCATTCCCCAAAGAGCCTTCGCCCGCTGCTAGTGCAGTTGTGGAGAAGGGGAGGGGGAATGGCTGAGTAACTGGTAAGGCCAGAGGAAGATCCGGACAGCGGGCCCTCAGTCCCCTGATGCCCCGAGGGCCAAAGACACGGACAGCCCCACTCCATCTGGCAACGTCAAGGGCGATGCTCCGGCCTCTCTACAAGAGCAATGCAAAAAAATTCGACCCGGATTCGAAAAATTTGAAAAAAAACAAAGAGCTGAAAAAGAAAGTTGGACAGCAAAGCTAAAACCAACACAAATGCCACTCCTTCCTCGTCCTCTGCCCCGTCCACATCTTCATCCAAAAGTAAGCCTTCCCCTCAATCTTCACCAACAAAAAGCCCGTCCTCTCAGTAGAGATCCCAGCCCATATCAACATAGATCGTTTCACACCCCGCTTCACACTCCCAGCCCTTCTCCTGTTAAAACCCCTCCTAGACACTCCTAGCCCTTCCCCCGTCAAAAAAAAATCTGATATGCCTCCTCCCCCCTCCAAGCGGGAACGAAGCCCCTCTCAATCAGGAAAAGAAAAAAAAAAGAAAAAATTCTTCTTCAACTCGGGCGAGGACCTCTGTAGAATTTCTTCTGAGCAAGCAGAGAGGCCGAGATTACGGAAACCGAATTAAGGAGCTAAAATACCTGCTTTCAATTAGGCAGTATGCCGATAAAGATGTGGAAGTACCCTATCATTTTCCACAAGCCCAAAGAGTTTTAACAGTGGTGCGGACTGGAAGTGGGGCCAAGCCAATTTGGGCAATGATCGAGGAGGCGATTGCTTCTTTTTTAAATGGCCTTGCCCATTGCCATCACTCATAATGAACAGTTGAATCAGCTATCTAAACTTTGTGCAGGGAGGGTCCCCGTTTTAGTTCACCCATCCCTGTATAGAGCTTTTGAAATTAACTTTCCCCTGGGATATCGGTGGAATCTCCCAAGACGGTACCATCAAAACTGAAATGGGCCATGGGTCTATGGGAGAGGCTGTCGGTATCCTTACCCCCCATGTTTAAAGCAGGTAAACAACCCTAATCGGACTTCTCAATGGCTCTCTGGTTAGCTACGTTAAATGTGCGGGCCTGAGGTCCGAGTCTCGCAGGGCGAGGCTCTCTCGTGACCTTCAGCGCCTCGGGGTGAATGTTTGTTGTGTGCAAGAGACCCGGTTTTCTTCTCATGACCGTGAGGATATACTGTCTAGAGGTTCGCCCTTTATTCAGCATGTTTTGATGGTCGTTCGAGGGGTGTCTCTTGGCTAGTGAGCAGGTCTTTGAAGGCTGCTTGTACCCTTGTCTTCGCAGATCCGGCGGGCAGACTTTGTGTGCTGGATGTTGACTATAAAGGATAAGGCTTTACGTCTCATTGGGGTTTATGCGCCCAATAGTCATACTGAGCGGCCTGCTTTGTTTCGGCAGATCGAGCCGTTTTGACGACTTCTCGTCAGGTAGTCTTAGCGGGGGATTGGAATGCCGTCCTTGACCCCGATATAGATCGTATAGGTAAAAACCGGGTACTAACAATCCTGATGTGAAGGCATTTCGGGGCTTTATCGGCAAGTTTGATCTTGTCGATAAGTACCGGAATGAGCACCCTCAGGAGGTAGCATGGACTTGGACAACTAGTGGCGACTCGGATCCTGGCTCGCTTGCGAGCTACCTGGACCGAGTGTTAGTTAGGAGAGTCGATGTAGGGCTCTTAGAGTGTCCAAGTTTCCACTATATAGTTTATACGGATCATAGGCTTGTCCGGGTCCGTGTAAACTTAGATAAGCCTAAGGTTAGGATGGCTGGTTACTGGAAATTTAACTGTTCATTATTTGGTGAGCAGGATTTCCGGGACCAGCTGCTACTAATGATTCAGAGGGAATTGACGGGGGCGGTTGTGGGAAACGCCTGGTGGGGAAAATTAAAATCTAAGATTAGAACGTTTGCTGCCGATTTTAGTCGTCGACTCAATCTAGATAGATTAGCGGCGCAAACGGCTTTAGAGGAAAAGGTCGATCGGGCTGTTAAATCCCGTGTTAGTGGGGACATAGTCTTAGCTAAGGCAGAGTTGGCCTCCTTGCTTATCAAGAAGGATCAAGCTCTGGTAGTTAGGGCTAGGCTAAAAAGAATGTCTTCTGAGGCGACGAATATGGCCGCAGAATTGCGCGCAGAGGAAAATCGGAACGCGGATAAGCGACATATAGCGTGCGTCACATTGCCGGATAAGCGGACCGTGACTACTAGCGCGGGCATATGCGAGGCCTTTCGGCTTTACTTTCAGGATCTTTTCACCAGGGAGCCCGGTCTGAGCTCTGCTCAGTTCGATGCCTATTTGGCTGACTTTCCCTGCCTTGAGGCAGCTGAAGCGGCTAGGTGCGAGGGTCCCATAACAGAGTCGGAAATCTGGGATGCGCTGAAGCAGGTTGGCCTGGATAAGTCTCCGGGACTAGATGGACTTCCCTACGAAGTGTACTTGAGGCTGTCGCCCGTTTTTGTTCCTTTGCTGCAGCTGATTTACAACCACTGGATGAGGCAGGGGTCTTTACCTCGACGCTTCACCAGGGGTGTGATCAAGTTGTTGCGTAAGGACAAGAACGGTGGGGATGGGTTAGGAACTTTCGCCCTTTGACGATGTTAAATACTGACTTAAAGATTTTGGCGAAGATCTTAGCCAACCGTTTGCAGCTTGTCCTGTCTCGTCTGATTGGCCCCGAACAGACTTGTGCTGTGAAGGGCAGGACGATTCAGGATAACCTTCATATGGTACGCTTGATCTTAGAACAAGTCGACAGTGAAGCCGCGCTGATCAATTTAGATCAGTCCAAGGCCTTCGATAGGGTTGACCATCGGTTTCTGGAGGCTGTCCTGTCGGCGGCCGGTTTCGGAGCCGACTTTCGCTCCTGGATCCGACTCTTGTATGCGACCCCCGGTGCGCTGGTGGAAGTGAATGGGGTAAGGTCGGAGCCTTTCGTATTGTCTCGCTCCATTCGTCAAGGTTGTCCGCTATCGCCCTTGCTTTACGTTCTTGCGTTGGAACCATTCCTTCGCAAGTTAAAGGCGAATCCGGTCCTGCGCGGAATTACCCTGCCTGGCGCTACCACCTCGGCCAGGTATTCTGCCTATGCTGACGACGTTTCGACTCTTGTGTCGAGCAGAGCCGAGATTGACGAAGTCAGCAAAGAAATAAGTGGGTATGAGATGGTGACAGGGGCCAAGATCAACCGTGATAAGTCTGTGGGCTTGCGGTTGGGTGCGTGGAAGGGAGTTTCTCTTCCCGGACCTTTCCTCTGGACGGATGGGCCGATGAAGATACTCGGCGTCTGGTTCGGTCCTGATCTCCAGTTGGAAATGAACTGGTCGGAGGTACAAGGAAGGCCGAGATCGCGGTTAATCTGTGGTCTCGGAGGAGACTTCCCCTGAAGGGAAGGGCGGAAGTATGTGTTTCACACATCTATCCGATCCTCCTCTACCGACTCTCTGTGCTTCCACTCCCGTATGCCCGACTAATGTCATTAGTCAGGACCTTGTTCTCTTTCTTGTGGAGAGGCAAGGCCCCTTTGGTATCTCGCGAGGTCTGTTGCCTCCATCCCTCTGAGGGCGGTCTGGGGATGCCTAGCATTGAGATCCGTCAATATATGCTTCGCATTACCTTTTAGACCGAATGTGTCGTGGGTCGAATGAGGAGGGTGCCTTTTGGAAAGAAGACGTCCAGAAACATTTTCCAACCCTGAAAAGTGTGCACTCGTGCGAACAAGAGGCCGGCCGTTTACCACGTGCCGAGTGCTCTTTTTTATCGTGAATGTCGTCGCGCTCTGAAGCCCTCTTACGGGCTTCGGATGGTCTCCTCAACGCCCAGGCGTTGTCTCGCAAGGCATTATATCAAGTTTTAGTTAGGGGGTCCGTACAAGATGATCTGATTGGCGAGCTCGGTCTTACGAAGCAGGAGGCTCGCTCGATATGGCCTTGGGCGCCCGGGTTGAAATGTCTCAATAACGATGAGGCATCACTCACCTGGCTGGTGATTCGTGAAGCCCTCTGGGTCGGCAAGAGACTTTGTTCAGCAGGCTTGGAGAAATATCCAAACTGTCGTCGCTGTACGGGGAAGTCGAGACTATTGGTCACGCCTTCTTTCAGTGCAGGGCGGTAGTGCCGTTGTGCAAGTTTGTTGAAGGCCTCATGGTTCGCATGCTGCATAGAAAGTTTTTGTCCTGGAAGCCAGTTCTGTTTGTAGCAATGTGGTGCCGCAGATGACGAAGGCTGAACACTGTGTTCTGTTGCTTACTAGGGGTTATGAGAGTCGTGATTTGGACGACGCGTCAGAAGGGATTTCATGAGGGCGAGAAGTTCACTTCTTCCCAACTGATCTTGTTCTTTAAGCATCAGCTTAAAGTCAAGATCAGGACGGAAAGGCGGCGGCTCACCTCATCGGAATTCAGCAAAGGTGGGTGATTCTTGCGCGAATGTGCCGAGTAAAAGGGCTGACCTTGAGTGGCATTTGGATGCCGGTTAGGCATTAAGATATTGTTTTCCTGGGTTGAACATAGGCAACCCATCCCGGAGTTAGATTAGATTAGGTTTTTTGTATTTTTTCTTTTAGTTTTTCTATTCTGGTAAACTTAGCTAGGGTGTATTTGCTCATTGGTCCCTTTTATTTCTGTCCCCATTTTCTTTTCCTTTAGTTTAACTCCCCATCCCCTCCCTCGTTTTAGGTGGTCAGTGATGTCAGTTCTCTGGTAGATGCGGGGCGCTTTTCGTTTTCGTGCGTGTGCTTTTCGTATTTGTTGTTGTGTATGAATGAGTGTGTGTCTGTGTGAATGCTTGGGATGAATGAGTGTGGCTTTATTTTTCATAAGTCCCGCATCGATTTCGTCCGGTTAACTGATATTTCTGCCACATTCAATAGTTTGTGGGGGGTTTTATTACTAACACTAATTTTATTTGGTTTCTTGTAAATATTATTCTGTCATTTTGTATATATTTCATTGGGGATCTTTTTAGAAGTTGTTGTTTTTATGCCCCTCCCCCCCACAGACAATATTTGTACATAAGGGGATTATTTAGGTTTTTTCATGGAGTCAAAGAGGCATTTTGGTGTATGTAGTATGGAAGGTATGGTTAAATGTGTTGTTTTGGTGAAAGGAATATTGTTCAGTATGATAGGGTCAGTGGATGTGGCTAGCTAAGTTTTAATCTAAGACAAGTGATGACCGTCCTTTTACCCCAGCCCCTTTTTCGGCCTTGTGCCACATTTGTACCTTAGTACAATAAATAATGTCAGGACTCCACACTCGGAGAGATGCCAACCAATTCCACGCCAATTTAAACTGACTTTTCCGCGCGAATTAACCTGACTCAACAACCTAATGGTTTACTCAATCTCTCTTTAAAATAAACTTCTCAAAAAATTCATTTACTTTACTTGAGAAAGTGGAATATATATTCACTACATAATTAGTAACAGTAACAAACAAAACTTTCAACAAATAACAGTTCAAGGTACGCAACTTCGTACGACTTAAGAATATTTACAATAACACTCGTATACACACATTAACATTTGAACTGTAAAATCAAACACTTTTGTACGTTGAACAGCAAACTGTTTAATTCTTACCATAAATCATCAAAACATTGATTTAAGCATTCAAACATAATCAACAACAAACTACATGTCTTATTACACCAATATACGACAAATCACCAACTCATTTGTATGCATTCAACTTTTGTCTTGTTTAGTTTTTCCAACTTTATTTGCATGATTTGTTCTAAGTAATTGTTGTGGACGAATGTTTTAGAACACACCCTCGAAATTCCTTCTGATTAATAAAAACACAACAACCAGTCCGCAACAAATTGATGACCCCCGACGTTCGTCGTTGCCAACAAATTGGTAACCACCGACGTTTGTACCAACAAAATTGCTATCTCCGACTTCTGAATAAGGCTACAACCATAACTGATAACCTCAGTCGACATGGCAGATCCTATACAGCCAACCGAAGCTACACTCAGGATGGAACTCCCTACCTACAACATGAATGCACAAACATGGTTCATACAACACGATGCGATTTTCCAAGCCAAGTGACGTCCCAGCAGTCGAAATTCGCATTTGTGGTGGAGAAGCTTCCCGCTGAAATTGCTGCGGAGGTAGCGGATGTCCTTATTAATCTCCCGCCCGAAAAGCCGTATGAGGTGCTTCGGCAGGCAATCTTACAACGAACAGGCTGCTCCGAGGAGCGAAAGATTAAGGATCTTCTGACGAATGTCACACTCGGGAACAGCAAACCCTCCCAACTTCTTCGGAGAATGATAACGCTACTCGGTAACAACACTATATCCGAAACAGTATTGAAGCAAATGTGGCTGGAGAAATTGCAGCCTGATATCGTACAAATATTAGCAGTCCTAACTGAGGTCGATGTTCACAAATTAGCATCGATCGCTGATAAAATAGTAGACACGAGACCAATTCGCCAAATTTCCTCTGTCGCGCCATCAGATGACCCGACCCCGGATGTTAACCAGCAACTTCATGTTTTGACGGCCGAGCTAAAGAAGCTATCATTACGCCTCGACAGTATTCAAAGTATTCCTGGACGAAGTCGCAGTTATTCAACTAACAGACACAATACCAGTAGGCGGCGATCAACGTCGAGACAAACTCGTCACCATGAGAGGCTATTGCTGGTACCATGAAGTGTTTGGTGCCCGCGCAAGGAAATGTCAGTCACCATGTGCTTATAAAAACGCGGGAAACGCCGAACCTGGCAGCCATTAAAGGCGTTGGCCGCTAGGGCAGATAATGGAAATCGCCTATTCTACGTATTCGACAACAACAGCAAGTTAAAATTCCTAGTTGACACTGGCGCTCAAATCAGCGTTATACCGCTGAACTACTGTAACAAGTTATCAATAATACCCAGACAAGCCCAGCTAAAGTTACAGGCCGCAAACGGCACATACATAAACACGTATGGCGAGCGTGTCATGTCTCTAAGTATCGGCCTACGGAGGGGAGTATACATGGACCTTCACTATAGCCGATGTCGAGATACCTATTATAGGAGCGGATTTCCTCGCACACTTCAACTTGTCCGTCGAACTGTCAACTCGTACGCTTACCGATATGTGCACAGATGTACGACGACGAGGATTTTTATCCAAGCTTTCCACGATTGGACTAACTACTTTAATACCTAATGCAAATGGTTGCGAAGATTTGATTGAGCAGTACAAATCTCTTTTATCACCATTCACTCATACAGAACCCATAAAGCACAACACGACACATACAATTAAGACAACTGGACCCCCAGTCCACGTTTCACCCCGTCGTTTACACCCAACTAAATTACGGGTGGCTAAGGAAGAATTCGATAATATGCTCAAGATGGGCATAATAAGACCATCTTCCAGTCCTTATGCCACACCGTTACACATGGTCCCTAAGAGCGAACCTGATAGCTGGCGACCGTGTGGAGATTACAGACTCCTAAACGCTCAAACTGTGCCAGACAAATATCCAATTCCTCATATTAAGGACTTTGCTTTGTCCCTTGAAGGCGCTACTGTTTTCATCAAACTAGACCTACGGAAAGCTTTTTACCAGATCCCTATCGAACCGTCTGATGTTCATAAAACAGCGATTACGACACCGTTCGGTTTGTACGAATTTACCCGAATGCCGTTCGGACTCCGTAATGCTGCGCAATCTTTTCAGCGCCTTATCGATGAGGTTCTCCGTGGATTATCTTATGCATATGCGTACATTGACGACGTACTAATAGCAAGTAAAACGCCCGAGGAACATCGTAACCATCTACAGTCAGTATTTGAGCGGTTACAGCATTACGGACTGAAGCTGAACGTCGATAAATGCTTATTCGCTGTCCCCAAATTAACTTTCCTTGGCCACGTCATTGATAAGAATGGGTTAACTCCCCTAGACGAAAAGGTCAAGGCGATTAATGATTTCCCACCACCGTCAACATTACGACAGCTACGGCGATTCATAGGCATGATTAATTATTATCGCCGATTTATACGCGACTGTGCTATTCTACTTCTTCCACTGACAAATCTCCTTTCTAAGCACAAACAAAAAAACCCGAAGATTGTATTATCTGTGGACGAGCTGGATTCCTTTCATAGAGCGAAGCAAGCGTTGCAGGACTGTACCAAACTTGCGTATATTACATCTGCACCCGACGCAAAACTGACGCTAACTACCGATGCGTCGTCGGATACAGTTGGTGCAGTACTTCATCAGATAGTCAACGGTGTGGAAAGACCACTGTCTTTTTTCTCAATTAAGCTAAATACGGCCCAACGGAAGTACCTTCAGCCGTGAACTGTTAGCAATTTATTTAGCCATCAGACACTACCGGCACATTCTAGAAGGTCGTGATTTTTCCATTTTTACAGACCATAAGCCGCTAACATACGCCCTACATGCTAAGTCTGATAAACACAATCCGCGTGATATACGCTACATGGACTACATATCACAATTCTCATCGGATATACGCTACATTAGCGGAGCTAGTAACACCGTGGCCGATACTCTGTCTCGAACAACTCTCAGCGCAGTACAGAGTACCGCACTGAACTTTGATAATCTAGCTGACGAGCAAGCCAAAGATGAAACCCTGCAAGCTATTCACTCAGACACTTCTTTGAAAATTGAGAAAAGACCGCTCCCGTTTACGAGCAGGTCAGTTTATTGTAACACCAGCACGGGTAACCCGCGTCCGTACATTCCACCAAGTATGCGCCGTCTAATTTTCGAACATTTTCACTCACAAGCACACCCAGGAGGCAAGGCGACGTTGCGGACCATATCGGACAGATTTATCTGGCCCGGTATGGCAGCTGACATTAAGCAGTGGTCCCGCACGTGTTTACGTTGCCAAGCCACCAAAGTTGGTAGACACACGAGGGCACCTACATCAACCTTCGCCAACCCAGACGGTCGTTTCACCCATCTGCATGCTGATTTAGTGGGTCCACTTGAAAATGTGAACGGATTTGAATACGTTTTAACTGTAATCGATCGATTTACGCGATGGCCAGTTGCCATCCCTCTACAATCAACTACAGTTGAAACAGTGGCAAGTGCTATTTTTAACAACTGGATTACAACTTTCGGATGCCCTTCAGTGATCACTACCGATAGAGGTCCACAGTTTCAATCAGCACTTTTTAATGAGTTCACTAATTTATTAGGGATTAAACACATTTCCACTACAGCATATCACCCTTGTTCCAATGGCCTTGTGGAAAGATTTCATCGACAGCTTAAATACGCTATAACTGCTTTTACCAACGGCCGAACTTGGGTTGATAAACTTCCCCTGATCATGCTGGCTTTGAGAAACACTGTCAAGCAGGACCTGAACTGTACTAGCGCTGACTTGGTTTCGGACTCCCTAACCTTGCCAGGACAGATTTTCGGCCCTGTATCGGACAACCTACCTACTAGCCAGTTTGTTAGCGACCTCCGACAAAAAATGTCTGAAACAATTTATACGCCGACCAGAGCTTTTCACAGGCCTTATTACATTCCAACTGACCTGCATACGGCCAATTTCGTCTTTCTACGCCGAGATATGGTCCGTAAACCACTAACGCCTAACTACACTGGACCGCACCAGGTTATTTCTCGAGCGCCAAAATATTTCATTATAGATCTCGCCGGCAAGTAAACTACGGTCAGCATTGACCGCTTAAAACCAGCTTACATCAACAATGACGACAAAGCTGTGACCACTCAGCAAACTCCAGTTTCAGAGATTTTACACAAACACCCATCTTCTACGCCTGAACCGCAAATTAAGCCACCTACACGGACCAGGTCCGGCAGGCGCGTTCACTGGCCAGCAAAGTATACTACATTTTATACATATTAATGTCCAAACTACGCTGACCATTAATCTGGAGGGGGTATTTATAGAATCGTCAATGTTTGTCTACTCACCTTCGTTAAAAGTAGACTCTTCTATAAGAATTAGCTTTGATCAACACCACACATTGTGAAACTCGGCTTGTGATTGGTCGAGACGACCCTAGAATGTGTATCCATGGTCAAAAATCTGTTTTCGCGCCAGGACACTGGGAGCCTACTTTGGTTTCCCAAACTAAATAAAAGGACGAAATTCAGTCCAATTCACCAGTCAGGACTCCACACTCGGAGAGATGCCAACCAATTCCACGCCAATTTAAACTGACTTTTCCGCGCGAATTAACCTGACTCAACAACCTAATGGTTTACTCAATCTCTCTTAAAATAAACTTCTCAAAAAATTCATTTACTTTACTTGAGAAAGTGGAATATATATTCACTACATAATTAGTAACAGTAACAAACAAAACTTTCAACAAATAACAGTTCAAGGTACGCAACTTCGTACGACTTAAGAATATTTACAATAACACTCGTATACACACATTAACATTTGAACTGTAAAATCAAACACTTTTGTACGTTGAACAGCAAACTGTTTAATTCTTACCATAAATCATCAAAACATTGATTTAAGCATTCAAACATAATCAACAACAAACTACATGTCTTATTACACCAATATACGACAAATCACCAACTCATTTGTATGCATTCAACTTTTGTCTTGTTTTTCCAACTTTATTTGCATGATTTGTTCTAAGTAATTGTTGTGGACGAATGTTTTAGAACACACCCTCGAAATTCCTTCTGATTAATAAAAACACAACAACCAGTCCGCAACACTTTTATTCAGAAGTTGAAAAACTAAAAACTAGATTTTTAATATTAAACACAACTTCTTGATATTGCAAGTGAAGACTACAATTTCCTTTCACTAAACAAATTTCATTGAATTCTTCTCGTACAAATTTTCCAGTCTATAACACTTTTTTTTTATCGAAGAACATTTCTTTCATTGATACTGAACTTTATTTCATGAGACTGAAATCTTTTCTGTGAGTTATTTTCTTTTAAAAGACTAAAGTTAAAGGTAAATATCCCCTGCTATTAATTACATTTCTATATAAAAATCACACACTTGATTGTTTTGTATGCCATACAGTAAAAAATGAAGATTGTTTGTTATTATACAATTATTATTGTGCTGTTTGTCTTGCTTGCTTTGTAAAGTAAAACAATGTACGGATTGAATTAAGGCCGTTCAAACGCTACAATCACACTAGTGCTAATTTTAAGTAATTTTAAAATGTGAAGATATTTCAGCAATTTATTCCTTTTTTAAAAACAATATTAAATTTCATGTAGTAATAATATTACACCTTTTAAGCTATACAAAGTAGTTTCGCCCAGTCAGTGATTAGTTTAATGGAATCCTCTATATTTGCTACTCACCCCTGCGGAAAAATGCACTTTTCTCCCAAAGCAACTTTAACCAATCATTACTTCACTTTTCTAAACTTGACTTCTCATTGGTTAAAAGGACTCCAAAAATGTAGCAAGTTGCGACAAATTTGTTTTGCCGCTCAACTATCTGGAGACGATTTGAAACCCCAAAAATCAATAAATAGGATCGCTTCACCTGAATTCAGGCAGTCTGTAACTAAATCTTTGAGAGATGTCTTGAGCGACAGATCGGTTGAACTCTGCGTTCGGGCAGGGAGGAACCCGAAGGAGGCTACGCCGAAGGGCGGATTTTCTTTCGGGGAGGTAAACCGACTCTGAACCCGTTTATACGGGTGCAATGGGCATATTTTTGGCCGAGCCCACGGGCTCAGAGATCCCACATTAAAAAGGCCTTGTGCCACATGACGCCCTCGTGGGGGGGTGACTGAATATAGTCAGTAACTAAATCTTTGAGAGATGCCATACAAACTCCACGCGCGCCAGCACACTGACTCAACAACCGCCACTCTCTCTCTCTCTCTCTCTCTCTCTCTCTCTCAGCAGCTTAACACAACTCAGAAAGTCTTGCCGCGCGAATTGACCCAACTTACAATTTACTAGAAAAAGTGACATTATTCATTACTGAAGTAGTAATTGTATTTAATCTGTGGAATAACACAGTAATTCCACCTACATTTTACGCGCGCGCGAGTTTTTCCTCCCTTCCTTCCACACTTGTGCGTGTGTGCGCGCGCGCCCGCGGATTGCACCCCTTCCTCTCTCGTTAAGCCAGACATAGCAGTAAACAGCCTTTTGGCTGGCGGCGAGGAAGGTTGCTTACCAGCTCCTGCTGATAATGTCACCAGCCTAACAGAATTTAAAATTACCGTTTTTTCCCGCGCGTTTTCCTGACGTCACAGACGTCCAGCGTTTCCAACTCAGTTGCATCCCGATTTTCAAGCTAGACGGACAACTCATTTATTCCGTGCCCTTAACCCATACGCGGGCCGGAATATCTTATTCTTAACTAACTAAAACTTCAACATGTCGATATTACACTTTTCCAAGACTCATTCTTGTCTTGATGCAACAGCATGTTGAACCTTTTCTCCGTTTTCAACTAGAAAATGTCGAGTTCCTACGACACCGTCGTCAATATACATTTTCCCAAGACTCAACCTCGTCTTGATGCAAACAACTTTCGAACTTTCCTCTATTCACTACCAGAGTTTTACAACACGGTCGCACTGCACCATTCCAAGACTCAACCTCGTCTTGATGCAAACAACTCTAAATCCTCCTCATTGAAAGTTGATAATCTTTTCATACACCTTTGAACCTTCTAACTACTTTGAACCAGTACCTAAAAAAATATTACATACACTCACACTATCAAACCTCACAGTGAGTACTTTTCCTATTTGTGTACACTTACACCTTTCGTTTAACAAGTCATTTTTCCAGAACTTTTTTTCTGATGAAACCTTTTCCCGCCTTGGCCATCTTGGTTTTCTGTTTTGGCGCGGAACACTTTTACTAATGGTCTCAACTAACGAGACAACTTACTTGTTTAAATATAATAAAATTTCATATATGTTTTTCAACCAGACGCCTTTTGTCATTTAATTCCAGCTATCTACTTGTATTATTATTTATGCACTTGTTGATTGACCCCTTTTCCTCACTGCGTTCACTCACGCAATATTCGTACTTTTCTTGTGGATTCGGTAGTTGTGTGTAGTGTCTGGCACAAGGCCACCTTTTAATAAACCAGCATTGCACGCTACCGGGTCCGCAACAAATCAACTAACATCATACCAGTCAAAGGCACATAACTCCTTATGACTTTAAACAATATTTACAATTGTCGCACACATACACACTAGTATTTGAACCCACACACGTGACATTTCACCTTGCAAAAATCAAACTGTTTTAATTTCATAGACAAACCTTAACTGCAAGCTTTCATACACCAAATCACTGCATAGTCACTCCTTACAATTTTATCTCACTTATCACATCTAAAATTCACTTTGTGTATATCAAACGTATATAAATACGTTTTGTTGAAATACATTGTTTCTCCTTGATTTCTTTCAATTGAATTGCCTTCAAATGTGTATTTATTTTATTTGTTGTGGATGAATGTTTAATAAACACGCACATTTTTAAGCCTTCACACAATTACACGTTCTAGAATTGTAGCTAAGACAGTGAAGTTGAATAACTTTTCTTGAATACTGAATCAGAAAATTCAATATCCACTACTAAAGAAGCCGCATTCAACCCAAGTGAAATCTACATAACAAGTAACGTAACAAAACCATTTTTTCACACACTCACTCACATTTGATTAAAAAAAATCTTTTCAATATACTGACACATCTCACAAAGAAACGTATTCGATTGTCACATACAACTTCAATCATTGTTGAATTCAATCTTTCTTGAATTTATTCTAATTCTTCTCTGTAACACCAAAAAGTCAGGTAATTTTTCCCAACAAATAATAATAATTCTTGTTTGATTTGTTAAATAAGAACAAAGTTGGAATTTAAAGTTGGCTTACAGGAAAAGAACAAATCAATTATAATTAAAATTTATATGACTAAAGCATTACAAACCAAAAGACAGTTCCTGAATTAATTTACTGTCATACGAACAATTCTGAACGATATTTCTAACAACATGAACAGTTAACCTTATCCTATCAGAAAAAACACACTCTAAAAGAAAAGAAAGTTACAAAGACTTTTCAAAAGCCACCTTTGATTATTTGATAGCAACTGTAATGATCACCATCATCACACACATACATACATACTAACGCAAATTCAAATTATACAACAACAAGCATTCATTGGATAATAAATCAACACTACCGTGTAATGGACAATTTATAAATCGCAGTTATGCGACAATTTTATAATCGCTATATTTTCATGTAGTCGATTTCGTGCACTTTTGGGAGAATCGGATCCCAGAAGTTTTCGTGAATCTCCCCAAAGCTCGCTCGCTGATTGGTTAATGCGGCATGTAGTCAGAGAATGACCATGCCTCTCAGCATCTATTGTGCCATTCTCATTTTCTCCTTCCAAACAAGCAGGTGATAAATCTTTTATGGGTTTAAAATGAGATGAGTTCCGTGTGATACTATTTTGGCCACGTTGTGCTGTTATCATATTGCCTTTCTTTTGAGTTATTATGTAAGGCAGAGGGGAAAAGAGTGGTATTATTATTTTTTTTTTTTTTGTTTTTGTTTTTTACTAGGACAACGTTGCCAGGTTGAAATGTTGAGGAACAGTATTTTCTTTTCCTGTCAGCATATTCGCACATTTTCTGTTTACTGATGTAATCATTTTCACAGATTTTTTTGTTTATTTTGTCATGTGTGTTGTTTGGGGTTGGGCTTGAGAGAGTATCCTAGGTAGGCCGATTTTCATCTTTCTACTTGGGAGAACCTCAAAAGGGGACATTTTTGTCGAAGTATGGGGGTGCCCTTATGCATACGAAGAAATGTGGATAGTTGAGTCTTCCATGTGTGTGTACCCTCAGTTATACATGACCTAATGTTTTTGTTTAGTGTGGCCAGTTCCACCTCCTCATTTGCTTCTGGCCAGAGAGGTGTTATTTTTCTGTGTTGTATCCCGAACTCATGCATAGCTTTAGAAAACTCTTCCTCATTAAATGGAGGACTATTGTCTGTCTTGATTGAGGTAGGGATTCCTTAACGTGAGAAGATGGCTTCAAGTCTTGGCAGGACTGCTCTTGCTGAGGTGGATGAAATTGTTTCTACCTCAGAGAAACGGTTGCATTCATCTACAAGTAGTCACCCGAGGGAAAAGGACCAGCAAGATCAATGGCAAGGGAATTCCATGGTTCTGGTGGTAGTGGTGTGGGCTGTAGGGGTTCACATGGGCTGTGGCCTGTGTGAGATTCCTGGCATGGTATGCAGGATTTTACTGTATCCTCTACAAACCTATCAATTCCTGGAAACCACACATCGTTTCGTTTTGATTATGCCTTGGTGGGCAATACATATAGTCTTCTGACGTAGAGTTTCAGGTATGATTATTCTGTTTTGCCTGAGGATAAGCCCATCATAAATGGACAACTCATCCTTGAATTTTTTAAAATCATTTATGTCTGGATCTATCCCAGTGGCCAGTTCGCATTACTTTTTGGAGCTGTTGGTCTTTTCTAGTTGCAGACTTTACTTCTGTCAAAGTCAGAAATTTTGGGATTGCATTCGTTGCTATATATGCAATATATACTTCTTCCGCATTAACATGCTTGTGTATTTCGTGGAGATGTCTACTGATGTAGTCAGCAGGGTTGTTTTCATTGTTATTTCTCGTATATCGTCCATGCTGTATGGCATTAGGCATTAGGCGCCTGGGGAGTGCCATCTTATTCCTATCAGCCTGGTCCGTAAAATATGGGAAACAGATAAAGGTGAAAAATCCAACTATACAACTGCTAGGTATTCTCTCAGTTTGGGGAGTATTTTGTTCTGTTTCTGTTAGAGCTCTACTTGCATAGCAGATGGGGCAACCTTCTTGCATAAGAATTGCTCCTAGTCCTACAGGGCTGGCATCCACCAGGATTTCTGTTGGTTTGCGGAGCTCAAAATATGACATCACCTTACTACTGGTGAGTGTCTCCTTCAGCTTATTGAAAGCATTTTGTTCGCGTTTCCTCCATTTCCAGACTGTGGACTTTTTGTCAGATTCGTTAAAGGTTCTGTGATGGTGGCATATCCTGGGATGAATCTGGCGACATACTGTGTCATACCCAGGAATGACCGGATTTCGGTCACTAATGCTGGTAGTGCAGAGTCACGGATAGTTTGGACTTTCATTGAGTCTGTAGAGATACCATTCTCTCCAAATACATGACCATAGAATTTTAATGATTTAACAGAGAAGAGACATTGTTAAGTTTGGCCCCACTTTCATCGAGTCTCTTTAAAGTATGTCTCAGATTTTTATCATGTTCTTTTTGGATTGCCCCATATACAATGATATTATCAAACAGGTTTTTTGTTCCTTGAGATATCCCTCAGAAGTTCTAATATGGCATTCTGGAATATCTCCGCTGCTGCATTGACTCCAGATAGCAGTCTTTTGTATCTTCTGAGACTTACATGTGTGGTGAAAGTTGTTATGTACCTGCTGGCTTTATCAAGTTCTAATTGGTGGTATGCGTTGCTCATGTCGAGTTTGCTGAAGACTGTTTCATCATTGAAATCCGCTATCAGATCAATAGTTGGCGCTTGATTCGTGTTATTGCGCGAATTGCTTTATGCATATCTTATGCAAAAGCTCACTCCACCTGTTTTAAGAATAGCAACTATGGGGCTGACCCATGTTGTTAGACCTTCGATCTTTTAAATGTCAATGTTCTCCAATCTTTCTAACTCTTCTACATCTTTTCGGGCATGGGAGGGAATATGACGATGTATTTGAGCAACTGGAGTTATGGATCTGTCAATTTTGAGGGTGATTTTGCAGTTCTTGATTCAACTAATTTCCCCATCAAATAAGTGAGGGAATTGTTCAGGTATGTCTGTAGCGAAAAATGGAATAGATATAGCTGTTGAGCAGTTTTACTGCTCATTAAGTTTGAACATCCATTTGTGTTTAACACATAAAAATAACCTCAACTGCTGATGTTTTATGGCTAATTTTTGTTTTAAAAAATCCACATACTGGAAGGGGAGTATGTTGGTTGAAGGCATAAATTTTGGGAACCGGCTTTTTGAGTAAGGGTGTCACGCGCCGAAGTGATTCATATGCCGATTTTCCCATAATATTGACTGAGGCACCTGTGTCAATAATAAAATTGATGATTTTGTTGTTGATAGATGCCGTAATTCTGGGTAGGGTTATTGACGGGATGGTGTTGAGAGAAAATTGACTGAGAACAGATATTCATTTTCGGATTGAGAGTGGTCAGATGGAGGTGAAAACTGAACCTGTCTTACCTTAGAGCCAGACAAACATGCCTGAGCAAAGTGTCCATTTTTTTTACACTTGTTAATGTGTCGAAGTTACCTCCTCCTTCGCTCCTTAAACTAAGAGAACAGGTCATTTCGACCTTGACCTTTCGTTTGTGCTCCCTATACGCTGTAAACCTGTGGTAGAGACTAGCAAGTTCCCTTTTTAGTTAAGTTATATTACAAACCTATTTGTAATATACTTCTAGACATTTTAGGCCATAGTTCCCTTTAGCTAACCTCGGCTTATTTTTTTTTATAGTGACTTTCCTGTATTAGCTTCTCAATTCTCTTGCTGGTCTCCCTTACCACAAGACAGTGGCTTCTCACTAAATTCATGGTCGGCGACTAAATGGGGCCTGACGAAGCAAAGGAAAGCCATACTAGGAGGTCTATACAAGATGGACTCCGTAGATGGCAAAAGCATCGAAAACCCCCAAAACTTCCCACAGGCCCCGGGCGTAATAACCTGCGTGAGGGAGAAGGGGGCTTACTTGAAGGTGTGGAATCACATCTTTGAAGCAAAAGAAGCCTTCCCCGACATTCGAATCGTGGAAACGGACAAATCCACTCTTAAAAAATTAAGAAACTGTTGTGCTGGGAGGGTCCCCGTGTTGCTCCATCCCTCCTTATATAGGGCGGTAAAACTAACGTACCACACGGATGTACCACCGAAGCCGTGAATATGGGCGCAGATCTGCGCAGGGAAGAGGTCCGTCGAGGTGGCGATCGTTACATTCGAGAAGTCGAAACCCCGGAGAGGCGTACCCTTCGGGCCACTGACGACACGTGCGAGGCGTTTCGGCGGCATTTCGAGAGCCGTTTTACCAGGGAGCCTGGTCTTCGTGAGGACGAGTTTCGCAGCTATTTGGCTGACTTTCCTCGGCTTTCGCCGACTGAAGCGGCTAGCTGCGAGGGAGAGGTTACCGAGGGCGAGGTCTACGCGGCTTTGAAGAAGGTCGGCAGAGGCAAGTTGCCCGGTCTGGTTGGTCTGCCCTATGAAGTGTACTTGAGGCTGTCGCTCATCTTTGTCCCGATTTTGACGTTCGTGTTCAACAACTGGTTCCGGCAGGGGTTCCTCCACGACCGGTTCTCCAGGGGTGTGATCACGCTGTTGAAAAAGGGCAGGGGTGTCGGGGGGAAACTAGACGACTACAGGCCCATAACTCTGCTAAACACAAAGTTAAAGATTATGGCCAAGATCCTGCAGGAGCGCTTGCACTCAGTTGCCGAGTCTCTGTTGGGTCCCGAGCAGACCTGTGCTGTGAGGGGTCGAACAATTCAGAGCAACCTGCATTTGATCCGCACGATCATAGAGGGTGTAAAAGACGACGAGAGAGTCGCGCAGATCAATTTGGATCAGTCCAAGGCATTTGATAGGGTTGACCATCGCTACCTTGCTGCTGTCCTGCAGGCCGCCGGATTCGCCTCCTGTATCGCTTCTGCCGCTGGATTAGCCTCCTGTATCGCTCCCTCAGTGCTGTGGTACAGGTGAACGGGAAGCTGTCGGGCGCTTTTGCGCTGTCTAGGTCGGTTCGTCAGGGTTGTCCGCTGTCGCCCCTACTTTACGCTTTGACGTTGGAGCCTCTCCTTCGCCGGCTGAGGGACAGGGCGTGCAGGCCGGCCCTACGCGGAATCGCCGTTCCTGGCGGGGCTCGAGCCAGGGTTTCCGCGTACGCCGATGACGTATCTGCTTTCGTGTCGTCCCGCAGAGGCATTAAGGCAATAAAGAAGGCGCTTGATCGATACGAAAAGGTGACAGGGGCCAAGATTAACCGCAACAAATCGTCCGGCTTGCGACTAGGTGTCTGGAAGGGGGTCGATGTTCCAGGGACCTTCGGTTGGACGGACGGTCCTGTTCGCATTCTCGGGGTGTGGTTTGGACCCGACCTCCAGCTGGAGAAGAATTGGTCTGAAGTGCGAGCAAAAGTCGACGCCGCCGGTCAGACTTGGCGTCGACGGAGGTTGTCCGTGAAGGGCAGGGCGGAGGTGTGTGCTACATACATTTTCCCTCTTGTCCTTTATCGATTGTCCCTACTTCCTCTCTGTGACGACAACAGGAAACCGCTCGAGCGCTCGCTAACCTCCATTCTATGGAGGAGACGCGGGAATCGGGTCGACAGAGAAGTCTGTGCACAGCGTCCGTGTCATGGGGGGCTGGGAATGCCACACTTGCTGAGCCACAAATGTGCCTCGAGGTTGGCTTTCCTACGCCGCGCATTGACAGGAGATTCGGTCATGGCGGGGATTGTTAGGGACGCGTTCCCTTCCCTTACTATCAATCCCCCCATCTCGCGGGCCGAGCGCCATTGTAGGCCTCGGGAGGAATCGGATTTCATTCGCGGGTGTCGGTTGGCCTTGGTGGCCGTCCCTGGGTCCAGTGACCTTTCTCGGCCTAGGAAGGACTTCTATCGTTTGCTAGTGGAGGGGGTCGCGAAGGATCCCCTACGCGAGGATCTAGACATGTCGGACGATGAGTTTCGCTCTCACTGGTCTTGGGCGCCAGCGGCGGATTACCTCAGTAACCCTGAGTTTTCGCTTACCTGGCGACTGGCTGGGAATCGGCTGCCTCTCAATGACAGGGCCTTCATATGGGGCTTGGCGGACTTGCCAAACTACGATCGGTGTGGCCTTGGTCTAGAGGAAACGGCTTCGCACGCCTTCTACCATTGCCCCCGGGTCCGCCCCTTATGGGACCATGTCGGCGAGCTGACGGCTCGTCTCACTGCCCATGGATCGCGCATACGCGTGTGACAATGTGTCGCCCCCGTATTCCGGGGTGAAACGGATGGTGTTCCTCACGCTGCTAGCCACGGCCCGAATGGTGATATGGACGACGCGAGAGGAGGAAGTCTTGCGGGCTAACCGTCTTTCTCATCAGGATCTGATCCGATTCTTTGAGCATCAGCTCAAGATGAAGATTAGAACTGATAGAAAACGCTTGCATTCGACAGTCTTCAGCGAAAGGTGGGTGACTGAGGCGAGCTTGGTTCGTGTGAACGGGGCTAGCCTTGATTTTCTTTTTAGGTCAAGTTTACGTTACATCGGGGTGGCTTCCTGTGGTGCCCCTCCCTTGGTTAGGTTAGACAAGCTTTGGTGTACCTAGTTAATGCGAATAAGTGTTGTTCCCGGCCTGCCCCCCGGCCACATCTTTGGTTATGATCCAGCCTGAGATTCCCAACCTCCCCAGTTTGTTTTTTGCTCCCCCCCTTTCTATATCGACTGGGTCAGCTTTATACTTCCCCATGCCCGTATGATTTGTTATCACCTTTCCCACTCCCTTAGCGAGAGAGCTGCTTGATTTTGTTCCAATGGGCAGAATACAGTGGTCTCCCTGCCTTTTGAGGGTTGGACGGGCCCTACTAACATCAGTTAACCTTTAATTTCATTTATGTTAATATTTTAGTTCGTTATTGGGTTCATCTCCTCCCCTCCTTTTTTTCATCTTAGAATTTTGTACATATGTGTTAGGATCATTAAATTACTATGACACGGGGCGCGTTTTGTAGGTCTCCCTAGAATGGATGTGGTATTATGGTGCATGGAGGATTGATTGGTGACGGACGAGTTCTTATGGTGAATGAGTAAATTGTAATGTCTGAATGGGTCGTGAATCGAATTAGCTAGGTATAAGATAGTTAGTGAAGACCAGCCTTTTACCCCCTCCCCCTTTTTCTGCCTTGTGCCACAATTTTATATTTTTACAAAATAAATCCCGGTCGGCGACTGAAACAGTCGGATACGCAGGCTCCTGGCCTCCGGCCAGGAACGTCGACCACTGAGCTGCGTATTAAGTTACGCTCCCATTTTTTTTGTCTCCAACTTGACGATAGTTGGAAACTTTCCTTCTCTCTCTCCTTCGCCTACTACTCCTGGCTCCTTGGCCCTGTTCGACGCTTGGCATTCCGTCCCTACTGGCTGCCTGCACGTCGTCCTTAACCTTTCCCATACACTATGTTAGTAATTATTACGGGAGGTTACTAATATCGGACTCGACCGGCAAACACGCAACGCCTGCACTGGACCTGTGACATGCCCGAACAACGCCAGCTCTTCTTTCCTTCCCAACACGTCAAGTTGGCATCCCGGCCACGACCAACATCAACCTCAAACTCCAACAACCAACAGCGATGATCCTGGCAACGACCAACACGAACCTCCGACTACAATGACCAGTAGTGATTATCCCTGCAACGACCAACATCAACTTCCAACTCCAACAACCAACAGCGATGATCCTGGCAACGACCAACACCAACCTCCGACTACAATGACCAGTAGTGATTATCCCTGCAACGACCAGTTCACTCCTGCAGCTTCCAGCTCACTCCTGCAGTCTCCAGCTCACTCCAGCAGTCTCCATCTCGCTCCTGCAGCTTCCAGCTCACTCCAGCAGTTTCCAGCTCACTCCCGCAGTTTCCAGCTCACTCCCGCAGTTTCCAGCTGCAGCGGTAACCCTGCAGCTTCCAGCACAATCCTGCTCACTCCAGCAGTTTCCAGCTCACTCCTGCAGCTACCAGCAGTCTCCGGCTCAAACCTGCAGCTACCAGCAGTCTCCGGCTCACTCCTGCAGCTACCAGCAGTCTCCGGCTCACTCCAGCCGCCTCCAGCTCCGGCTCCGGCTCACTCCTGCGGCGCTTGACTGACGTCCCGCTACCTATTCCAACACCCACTGACGCCTGACGATCTAATCCAGTGCCCACTGACGTCCAGCGCCCGTTAACGTCCGGATACCGTTCCCGAACAAACGACCACTGTTCGCAAATAAAGACACGATTTCCATCGTCTACAACGGACCATCTGTGTTTGTCATCCTTCTTTGCTATTGCCAACTCCTTGTCTTTGTGTCCCCTTTTTTAGTTATACGGTCGATTGGCACTCACACCTCTCGACCCACTGTAACAAATGTTTCCCCACTTGCAGGACAAATCGAACTGGGGGGAGGTGGTGGGGAATTGCAGAAAATGCAGCGTTTGTTGTTATTTTTTATCGAGTCTGTGGAAATTTTTGTTTTGTGTTCTTAAATGAGAGCTCCTTCTGCTGGGCAGTGAGGTCTCTGTTGATTCGTTTCTGAGTTTCCTGGCTTCGGTGTGTTTCGGCCTTGAATAGCTAGTATTTCTTCAGTACTTGGTGATCTGGTTCTACTATCATGGCTGCACGGCTTTCGGTAAGTTCAATACCCCGAGTCTCGTCGCTGGGTTAGTGTTAAATTGTCTTATAGAACTTTCCGCCGAAGTTTTTGTGACGTGCATCCAGGATTTCGTCTTCTATGTTGTGGAATCCGCAGTTTGCCGCGGCTGCGCGTAACCGTATGTGGTACGAGTCCATGTTTTAATTTTCTTTTTGTTTTAACTGACGAAAATTGAAAGTTTCATAAACTGTGTTTGTTTTGGGTATGAAATGATTATTAAAGGACTTTTTTAATGCATCATATTCATTCAGTGTTGGGTTTTCGCCTTCTGACATCGAATTAATTCCTTTCTGTTCGTCTGTCCATTATGTCGTTACCTTCGTAATGTAAAAGTACAGCTTTTTTTTTACGTCTGTCGGTATTTATATCCAGAGCCATGAAAAGGTTATCCATCTTGTCCCAGCTGTATGTTCTTGTCCGTGAGCAATGAAATTTTCAAAACCTGGAAGTGACATATTATTTTTTTTTCTTTTTTGTAATGAAGAAAAATCCGGGGTTGTAGTATAGTTCTTTTTTTTTTGCTTCTGTATGAGGTTAGTTTGTTATTAGTAGTCAGGTTGATCAAATATATAAATGCGGCTGCGTGTTGCAAGATAATCAACATCCATACATTAAATTTAAACTAAACATCAAGGAAAAAAGAGAACAATGAGAAACAATAGAACCAATGAGAAGAAATATATATATTAAACTCAACAAATAATACAAGTAGTTGTAATATGAATGAAAGAAAGGAGAAAAAGTAGCTTCCCCTTGACTGTAGGAAATGTCTTAAAAAAGATTTGTCTGAGTAAATGTTCAGTGTTGAAATGGAATATTTCTTTCTGAAAATTGTTCAATAGTTGTAACTTAAAAAGTTGATTTACTTGGTGTGTCCACTGAGAACTGGTGGTGTGTCACATAAAGTTCTGTAGTGTGTATGCACGTGCGGAGTGAGTAGGATGAAAATACACGAGCGAGTATGTGAGAACTATTGTCTCTGGGTACCTCGACTGTGGTTCTGAAATTACTACTAGTTTTATTTGGAAAGCATCCAATATTTATACTACCTAGAGAGGCTCCCAGCAGAGACGCTATGGTACATTTTTAATATATTTGAAAAATATCTGATTGGACGGAAAATGGACCAATCAGTGATTTTGTAGCAAAGCATGTTTTGAAAAGAGTGTAGGAACAAATTTACTATGGTGAAATGCGATAGATAAATTGTCCTGTTGTTTTTAAGTATATATTTATTGACCAATTGGAGAAAATGTAGGCGTGGCACTACAAGTTAATTAATTTGTTAATTAATTCAGCTTTATAATCCTCGTCGCCAGTTATTGTTAAAATGAATGCACAAAATCGGAGAGACAGATAACAACGTTTATTCTGCCCGACGGGTACAACAGGAAACTGCATGACAATTAAAATCTTTTTCATAAGAGTATTGAAATCAAATGGTTAATGGTAAGTTATTTACCTTGGACTGTAAACCCACAGTACCCTTCTATCCTAGTTTGTCGGAGCTGCTGACATGTACCTCGAGTAGTTTTTACGTTGCTTACTGACCATTTCCTGTCTGTTGGTCGCCACTTATGACTTTTGCTCAATGTTGTAAGCAGCGGGCGATCCTTTCTTTACACTGTATGGGTGGTGGAAGTTGAAGCTGATGGTGAATGTTAGCTTGCGGTATACGGATGAACTCTGTTCGAGATATTAGTACATCCAGGAATGCTAGTTTGTTCTCATTTTCTCTCTCCACAGTGAACTGTATCGATAATATTATTGAGTTTACATGGTCCAGTAGTTATTGGAATTTAATTTGAGAACCATTACTACAATGTTTTACAAGTTCACGTTCTAGCTTCTTTTCTAATCTTTTTCCGACTTTTCCCCTTGGTTTCAAATCCGACTCCCAAAGCATTGATCCTTATCAGAGATAAGAATATATTTCCTGACGAATGAGAAAGCTGGAAAATATAAAAAGGAATTTGACACATGGCACAGTGGATAAAGGCGTTAGTTGGATCCAGTGACAGAACCCAAAGAGTGTGAGTTCAATACCTGGTTAAGGCGGTGGAGAACTTGGAGAGGGTAATTAATAGGAAATAACTGATAACTGACATCCATTAGGCATGGCACGTGGAACTAGAACAATCTACCCCAGTGAGCAAAATTAAGGGATCAGTTCGACATTCCAACCAGCTGAAGAAGGCCGGAGCGTACAACGGCTGAAACGTTGTAATGAATATGGCGACAAAGATGAGGACAATAGTTCGAATAATGTAAATAGTGTACGTAATACATCATCTCAGAAATATAGACAGATACCGCCAGGAAATTGTATAGCAATTTTGGATGGAAAAGTTCCCGATATTTCTGAGCCTCCTAATCTCCATAAATACGGAGAATAAGCATCTCTTTGGCAGTGAGTACTTGACACCGTTTGTGATAACCTCAGGTCGGCGATAGAACACCAGTCATCTTCGGAATCACTTTCAAGAAAGAGATCTACCTGCTGGGTTGTAAGGACAGAACTAAAAACTGAGTTTTGCTTCTTTGCATCTAGAAAATTCCTGTCGTCGGCCTACGAACACACTCAACTACAAAATTCGAATCTTTCGACAGTTTCCTTCTCAGCAACTGCTCTGAAGAAATCTATGTAAGTGTTAACCCCTTAACAAATATCTACTCGCTTAAATAACTTTTAGGCGCTCAGAGAAATATTTTGAGCAAGCCTTTATATGAAGAGATTTACTTCCTTTAAGTTAAAGGATTTTTCTTCACCCTTTCTTTCTCTCGTATTTGTGTATATCCTTTTACCTTTTTTGTGTATGTAAATATTATGGGAACTTAACCATAATAATAATAATGGAATATTCCTGACATTATAAATACTGCGCCTCTTAAGAGGTATGGGGATATTGTAAGACGAGGAGAGATAATTGAGAGCATATTGTAAGGACATTGGAATAGTGATACTTATCGAGACAACATAGCTCACTCTAACCATATCTGATAGTCATTATTAATACTTCTACTTCTTTGTATTATATTTCTATTGTAATATATCTTTGTATTCCATACCTGTGTTCGTATTATTCTTTCATTGGTTCTAACCTTGGACCATCCCTGTGGTACAACGAACTTGGACCATAACAAGTGGCGACGAGGACCCCCCCCCAAAAAAAAACGAACTCTCTACGCGGAGGACATACCTTTTTTTCTATCCGTCGCACATAACAAGTGGCGACGAGGTAACCCAAGAAACCAACTCTCTATGCGGAGGACAAACCTTTTTGCTATCCGTCGCACATAACAGTGTCGACGAGAAAACTGAAGAAACAAGTTCTACGTGGAGATTCTAAAAAACAAGTTCTACGTAGAGATTTCTAAAAAAAAAAACAAGTTCTACGCGAACATATAAAAAAAATAGGAATTTTTTTTTTGGACATCAACTTTACTGTGGTAAAAAAGACACAAGTTCTACACAGGGAATTTTTTTGGGCGTACACAGGTTCCAGAATATCAGGCTACACTAAAGGAAAATACTTACACAAAATTACGTTAACATAGAAGATTTTAAGTCAACCATTGTGGAACTTATGAAACTCCAATTTGAACAGCAACAGAAAAACGAACAGCGAATTACAAGAATTATTGCTACGTGTAATGTCAAATAAAGGGCAAAATTCCGAACATGAAACAGTTCTCTCACAAGACGCTATTCAGAGCACTATCGAAGATTTCACGTATGCACCCGACGAAGACAAAACCTTTGCAACTTATCTGAAGGTAATAGATCTATATGAATTTGACTGCAGAAATTGGTCAGATGCAAAGAAAAGTACGACTACTACTAAGAAAAATTAGGCAAATGCGAATATACCAAATTCGTATATTATATCCTACCGAGGAAAACAAATGAGTTAACTTTCAAAGAAGCCGTAAAACTGTTAACAGAACTTTTCAGCCCTAATACCTCACTATTCCACCAAAGATAGAAATGTCTGAATCTAACAAAAAAAGAGAGCGAAGATTACATAACTTTCGCTTCCATTGTAAACAAATATTGTGATGATTTCAAGTTATCGGAACTCAGCCCGGACAATTTCAAATGTTTAATATACGTCCAAGGCCTGGTTTCAACCAAAGACGCGGAAATTAGACGCAGAATCCTTACAAAATTGGAAAGTGAACAAGATTTGACACTTCAAAAACTGACCGAAGACTGCCAGAGATGCATAAGTGTAAAGAAAGAATCAAAAGATATAGAAGAAGCTGGCATCGTGCACATACGTAAAGTACGAAGACAAACCAACTTTCCCTCCTCACAAACAAACCAAACCAATTTTCCCACCTCAAAAACAGGTAAAACAAATTTTTCTACTTCAAAAAGACAATATCAGAAAAACCTACCACCCAGTCCATGCTATCGCTGTGGGACTTGGCATTGGTATAAAGACTGTCCATACCGTTTTAAAATTTGTCTATCATGCAAAAAAGTAGGACATAAAAGTTCTCATTGTTGGACTAGAAGAGAAAGCAAAATCAGAATAAGAATCACGAGGACTGACCAAGCGGATGAGACTAACATAAGAAAATACATGCAAGTAGAAATGCAAAACAGAAAAGTCAGACAAAAGTTGGATTCCGGGTCGGACTTAACTATTATTAACGTACAAACATGGAGAAAACTGAACAAACCTACCATGTTAAGAACCGATAAAATTGCTAGATCGGTAACTGGGAGAAAAATAAAATTTGAGGGTGAAGTGATTACAAATGTGACATTCAATGGAATGACCAAAAAATTGAAAATGTATGTGCTAAGAAATACAGAAAACATATTCGGTACAGACTGGATGCAAAAATTCGAACTTTTGGATTTACCAATAAGTACGTACTGCCAAAATGTAAAAAGTTTATCGACCGAGGCAGATAAATTAAAACAGAAACTAAAAGAGAATTTCCCCGAAGTACTTTCAGCAGGTCTCGGAAGATGTAAGAAAATGGCAGCAAATATAGAAATAAAAGAAAACGTTCAACATATCTTCAAGAAAAAAAGGAGCGTACCATTTGCTTCAATAGAAAAAATAGATCGAGAATTGGCTAGACTCGAAAACACCGGCATATTGACAAAAGTAGAATACAGTCAATGGGCTGCATCCACAGTTTACGTCAAAAAAATCAGGGGAGATTCGAGTATGCGCTGATTTCTCAACGGGTTTGAATGCAGCGATAAAAGACTACCATTATCCTCTACCCAGTCCAGAAGGAGTATTCACGAAAATCGTCCAGAAAAAGGAAGTTCACAGAACCTTTGGTAATAGATCCAAAGAGAAAAAAATATTAAAAACCCCTGCTACGCAAAAGCTTCGGAAGTGGGGTGTTATTGGAACTTATCCATAATAATAATAGACTATTCCTGACATTATAAATACTGCGCCTCTCAAGAGGTATAGGTATATTGTAAGACGAGGAGAGATAATTGAGAGCATATTGTAAGGACATTGGAATAGTGATACTTGTCGAGACAACATAGTTCATTCCAACCCAATCTGATAGTCATTACTAATACTTCTACTTCTTTGTATTATATTTCTGTTGTAATATATCTTTGTATTCCACACCTCTGTTCGTGTTATTCTTTCATTGGTTCTAACCTTGGACCATCACCGTGGTACAACGAACTTGGATCATAACAGTAAATAAACATTTTCTTCTTTATTGTTACACCCTGAGCAGGAGTCTTTATTCTTCCGCCTGAAAGGGAGAATTGTCCGCTCTAATCTTTCAAGCTGTTGTTGCTTTTATTAATTCTGTCACATTTAGCCTTAACCTTTTCATGCGGGAAAGCCAGAACAAATTTCCCACATAGTAGCTGGACCTCTTCCTGGTGTGGCCAGTGTATGAAGGTGTCATCTCAGCCATTGGGCTGGCTTTAGTGATGTGGATACTGATGCCATTTTTTCAAAATATTCCATGTATATGTTTGCCATTGTTGGTGATAATGGCGAGCCCATTGCCAAGCCTTCATCCTGTATTTAAATGTAATTGTGATAGAGCTATTGGGTAGAATAACATTTTGATTCGTCCTGTTTGTCAGACTTCTTATTTTACAAGCCTTTTGTTGCATGGTATATGAATCAATTAGGATGTCGAAAGAGCTTAAACATAAGTTAAATGTATTTATACTCTGCTTGTAATTATTGAGGGCTATCAATTCTGAGTGCTCTTAAATAGAATCCGATGGTTATTTCGGATTTTATTTTGTTGTTATGTTGGATTTATGAGATCATTTTTATTAGTTGATTTGAGATTGTTATAATGAGCGTATGATTGCAAAGGAAAGATTAAACAAGGATTACAGTTTCGGCAGATGAACTGATCAATTTTCACAATATATACATAGTTGAGTGAAAAGGTGACAAGATTGTTAATGTATGATTCTTTATGGTTCGTTGGTAAGGGAAGTGATTAGGTGCAAGTTTCTTGTTGTTAAGGTCGGATGCGTATAGTGAGTCGTTGGCCGAGGTCACGGTGTGAACGACGAGAGAGTGGGCTGGTGACTCATGAATCACTGGTAGTACGAGTGGGGTGTACTACCTGGCTGGTTGATTCGTGGTAGCCTGGTAAGGTGGCTTGGAGAATTGGTTGACCGAGGTCACGCTGGGGACTTGATCGAGCAGAATATCTCTGTTGGATTTTGGTCGAATGGGAGATCGAGCGAAAACGGGATCACGATAGGGACAACTGTCACAATGCATGCCTCCTGCATTGTAATAGTGAAGCCGTTGAGAATCGTTAAAAATCAGGGCCGCAAGTATCGACAGCTGGCATGTCGGCCCCATTCTTTATCTGAATAGTTGGATGAAATAAGGAATGTGGTTGCTGTTCATTGGATTGACGGTGGTCACGATGCGAGGGCCGGTCATAGTGGTTCCCGAATTGTCGTAAAATCATTCACTAGAAAAACAGCCTAAACTTAGCAATCAGCATCAACCGGTAGTTTTATTAAACACACACACACACACGCACGCACGCACAGAGAGAGAGAGAGAGAGAGAGAGAGAGAGAGAGAGAGAGAGAGAGAGAGAGAGAGAGAGAGGAATTTAACTGATGGCAAACTTCCCCACATTTCCATCATCTGCGGTGTACAACGACGGACATTACAAGCAGGAAGTGGCGCCAAGGCACAAGGTGGAAAAAATTGAGAACCTGACAAGTCCGTTAGACATAGAAAAGGACAAGACAATGCAATGCATGGCTGATGCTAACCTACAGGAGAGCAAGACTTGGCGCTTTCACGGTCTCACGTTTTCCACTGACATGAAAAGGAGTGAGTATATTGAATGGATTACTCGGGCAGATGTTAGGAAAGTTGGTTCACTGTGTCGACCCAGACAATTTTTCTCGCCAGAATCCACTTTGACATTTGTAAATCTACCATTCCATTCGTGCATTGAATATTGCCGTCACATCTGGGGACAACGACCATAACAAAAGAAAAAAGCCGGAACGGGACTGGGAAAGACAGTCATTCACGTTACCTAAGAGAACAAAAGAAAGTAACTTAATCAGAAGGAGTTCGCCCCGTTGTGACTTGAGGGGACAAAATAAGGAAATCAAGAATGGCCCTTATTCACACCAACCAGGCTGGCAGCACTTACTTGTATGATGAAATCTGCAATTGCTTTATATCAGTTCTGATATATTCATCCTGAGCTAAGAAATAAGAAAGAATAGTATTTGTTTCATAAGATCCCCTGCCGTTCACGTCTTCCGTACCACTATTCTTGCCACGACCAACGGCGTGAGAAACACCAACCGTTTCACCCCAGATCACGGGGACGCCACATATTCGCACACGTACACGTACACGAGATGAATGGACAGAAGCTATTTTGGTGTGTCAACATGGCCCCCAAACGGGCACACCGGTGGACAATGGAAAAAGGCGTATTCAATCGTCTTCTCTAATCCACGATCATAGCAGTGGCAATCAAGTATGTCTGTCAAGCCCGTCTTGAATCCTATGTCATTTAAAAGCAACGCATAACATTCTCTGCCTACAAAGGATCCTCAGTCAACGTGCGGCATAGGAAATCGGAATGTCATATCGGCCAAGTTCGGCATTCCCAGAATCCCATCACACAGACGCAGGACCCCCCCCCACGCGCACACACACAGCATGGAGAAACGTGGGCGCACAGAGAGAAGTACCAATAACTGTTAAAGAATAAGGGGAAAGATGCACACGGCGAACACCTCAGCCCTAACCTTTATGTCAAATCCCAACCGAAGCTCCAATCTTTGCCTGTACCTTCATCTAATTATTTCCTAGTTGAAGAGGGACTGAACCACACTACAAGAATGCGGACGGAGCCGTCAATCCAACTGAAAGAGCCAAATCAACAAGCCAGAAGACTTGTCGCAGTTAATCGCGACTCTCGTAACCTTCTACACCACCAGAATGTCGCCTCAGTACGACACGAAAGTAGATACGTCGGTGTATGCGGAAACCCTGGCTTGAGCATTCAGGGAGACCGATTCCGTATAGGTCCGATCAACGCCCTGTCCTTCAGCGAGGGGCATCAGCATCAGAGAATAAAGTATGTGCGACAGCGGACAACCCTAACGAACCGACCGAGACAGCACAAAGACTCCTGACCGCTTTCTGTTCGCCTCTACCAGCACTGGGGGAACGATACAATAGCCTACAGGATTCAAAAGTCAGGTTAGAATCTGGTGGCCTGTATGAGCCCTGCTAGGTACTGTTGGTCGAACTCCTTGGATTGATCCAAATTTATCAGTGTTGCTCTTTCATCATATTTTACCCCTCTACTAGATGCAGGTTGTTCGGCCCTTCACTGCATGTCTGCTCCGACCCCAACAGAATCTCGGTAACTGACTGCAAACGCGACGCCAGGATATTGGCCTAAATCTTTAACTTTGTGTTTAGCAGAGTTATACGCCCGCAGTCGTCTAGTGCCTTCCCACTATTCTTGTCCCTTTTTAACAGCATGATCACATCCCTGGAGATCCTATTAAGGATGGATCCCTGACGGAATCATTAATTGAACACAGCTATCAAGATAGGTACAAACACATGCGACAGCCTCGAATACAGACTTGCCTCTGCAGACCCTCTCAACACCTAGTGAACTTCGCCATCTGTGATTTTATCCTCGCAGCCAGCCGCTTCAGTTGACGAGAATCGAGGAAAATCAGCTAAATAGTGGAGTGTCAACCTGACAATAAAACGATCGGAACCTCGACATATTTCCTCATTGCTCAATTCTGTGAACATTTTCACGGCTTCGTTAGACATCTTCCTTAATCTAACCCTAACTACCTGGTCTTGATAGCGCTCGCTAGCCGAATGCTTCACGGCCTGCTTAGCTAAACCTATTTCTAGGGAATCCTCACTCTAACTACCACCCTGGTCAAACTATTCTTTAATTTCTTCACCGTCTTAATCTTATCTAAGACGAGTCATTGGCTATATGCGATGGTGAAATCTAATTCTGTCCTTAAGATTTACCCACCACTTATTCCCAAATACCGCTCTCACTAATTCCTGCTGCACTAATCCATTTAATGATACGTTGAACTTCCAGTCTCCAGCCTTTCTAGGCCTAGTGTCCAAACACCAACCGGACACAAACGAATGTGTGGTTCGAATAGCTTAACCAATGGAACATGGAACAACCTAGTAAATCTAGATCGACTCTTCTTACTAACATTCTATCCAGGAAGCTTATCATGCACGTAGACGACCAATTCTGAATTCACTTCCATATCTGTCGACGTCAGGCTACGATCACTTATACTTCTGCTAGCTCCCGGCGCCCTTATATTAAGTTCCCTATTAAAACTAGGCACCCGGATCCACCAGAAATGGCCTCTAGTGACGGAAGAACGAATGACACTTCCTCTGATCGTTGGATGCATAAACCGCAACGACCCGAAAAGTACCAATTTTCACGGCAATATCAGTCCCGACCCCACCCCAGGAAACCTTTTACAAATCATTCTGGTCCCCGTATAATAAACAACAAAATCGCTAGACAGCACATGAGCATCGACCACGCAAACAGAGTCTCCTAGATTGCAGCCATTTCCACTCCAAAAGACAGAAATGTCGCCTTATTCCAATCTTTCAAGCCTTTCGACATCGTTTAAGCTTAATTGCTAGTCGAAAATCTAGAGAGGTTTAGCATCCTGCTACCACTTTTTTATCATTGCCAATTTTTGTGCAAATCTGTACAAAAAGTGGATCACAGAGCCTTGATATTCTAATAACTTCTAATTGGTCAGTTAATATTAAAATCCTGTTCTCAACTACGTCCGAATAACATTGACCTAGTTCCTGACCTGACGAAAAAATAATTCCGCCCAAAATCTGTCAATGCCTTTCGGAGCCTTACGTTGATTATAAATACCAGAAACAAGATCGTTCTTTCTCTCTCTTGATTTCTCTCGCTACTAAAACACTTCCGAAGCAAAAAGTAAATCAACACATACGTACAAACACTCTTTCACAGTGACACAAAAGAAAAGTCAACCATACACATCGCTGCCACGCTAAAGAAATTTAACTTGGATATTACAGTTTTTACCATTCCCCACCAGCAAGAAATTACTTAAAAAAAAGTTTTCTGAAGTTTACAGAACATATTTTCAGCTTTTCAGGACATAATTCAAGAAACTTTTTCACTCAGTTCTATTCAACGAAATTTGCTCTTTGGTGAGCATTTTCTTTTAGCGGCAAGATTTATTGTATTTGTTTTCAGAAGTACAAAAACTAAATTTCATTTAGCATCAAACAGAAACTTCTTGAAACATCAAGTAATAATATAAGTTCCTTTTTTACCAAACACATTCTCACAATATTCCTATTACAGAATTCTTTCAACTCTCTCACAGTGAACATTTTGAGCGACAAATTCATTCAACTTTTTATGAGCTCATATAAAAAAGTATTCCATTAGTATAGATTTTAATTCTAGTCAAAGTGAAGTAACTGCTATGCTTGTACATCATTACATAAATATAAATATTGTTTTGTTATAAAACCGTTTTGCGTTCCTTCTTATAGTTTCATATTTTGTGGTATTTTGTATTAAATATAAATTCGAGAGGTCACACCAACTAACTGGCCTCTATAGAGGTCAAGGCTCCGACGGACTGTCCTAGGCTTCCGACGTAAACAGTTGGTCGCTGATAATCCGTAGTTTTACGGCCTTATATAAAGTAGTGTGAAGCAAATAGGTGCTCTCCAAGAAGTTTTTGGATACTTTGTTGAGATATCTTCAATATTTGAAGACTAGCCTCAAGAGAGACTTTCTGTGAGCAAAAAGACTCCTCTCAGCCTCCAGTCTGCAGACTTTACAAATGCCCTCCCCACTTTAGGAAATCTTTCCTTTTTGAGACTGGCTGGGGATCTAGAGAGAGAAGAGAGACACCTTGTTTTCATCTTTGTATTCAGTTCTTGCTGGCAAAGCAGGGACAAATTGTGTCATGGTAAATTCTGGTGCTTTCTATACACTGTTTCAACCAGCCTACTTTTTATTTATTTATTCGTCCCTCTCCCTTATCAAAATTGTTAGACTTAAGTACGCCCATAAATATACTGAAAGTTAAGATAAACTATAGCAAATGCTAAATGACACAATTTAAAGCCTAATAAACGAAAGCGAATAAATAGTGTTTTTGCTGTTGTTGATTTTTTTAAATGTAATTATTATTTATTTTGCTTTAGTTTGAGAAATTAATTATGTATTTATTGGATCTTAATAGAATATTTGATTCTAACCGTTTTCTTTTAAATTTTTAACATTTTTATGGGTATGTATGTTGGCTTGGGAAGGGAATATATCAAACTGCCCTTTATTTGGGTGACTGTGTATGACTTCGGATTGAAGAGCCGAGAAAGCATGTCGTGCCTAGGTTGTTAACAAACAAAATAACGCCTGTAAGAAATGGTGATATTTGGATACGGGGCTTCTGATTTGCATTTGTCTTCATCTTGTTTTTGCTGAGGGCATCGTTTTTGAGGATGCGAAACGAGTGGGAAGTGAGATTTTGGGATGAGGAATACTTGGTATACCTATATTCATCTTCCTTCCTGCGAGGGCTTCGAAAGGAAGCACATTGGTTACACTGTAGTGCGTGATCCTTTATATGCGAAGAAAAATGGTGGAACTGCATTTCCCAGTCCTGACTCTCATTAAGTGCTCGGCCTCACCATTTGCTTCAGGCCAGAGAAGTATGCTTTTCTTATGATAAAAACCCGACCAGATGGCAAAGCCCCTGAATTGCGGCTTTTTAAACGGCGCTTCCATTATCTGTCTTGACTACTGTCGGTAATCCTAGTCGAGCAAATATAGTATTTAGACGATTTGCTAATGTTGATGGGATTATTTGGATTTCAGGAAAACGGCTGCATTCATCAATAACCATTAGCACATAGTCGCCTGAACTGAAAGTTCCTGATAAGTCTAGACTGCTTGAGCAGAAGGTAACGGTGTCAGGCAGTAACAGTTCATGTTGAATTGGAATAGCGGTTGACGCATAACATGGAATATAAACTCGGAAGATTTCTTCCACCATCCTATCGATGTCTGGAAAACAACTTCTCTCTAATTAGTTGCTTTGTTTTGACGATTCCTTGGTGTTTGTGGTGCGCCAAGGGAACTCTCAAACCTTAATCATGAAGAACAACACTGTCCGCAATAAATAGCTCATCCTTGAATTGAACGAAACTGGATGTCTGAAGACTGAATTGCCTTTGAAGCCGGTGTTGTGGTTCTGACTTCTTGAATACTACCTTTAGAGAGATTTGAGATTAGTAGAGTGGGGTCCCCGTATCATAGATTGGAGGGAAAGAGAAACGTGCGCCGGTTCTGAAGAGCGCTCACCAGCATTCTTGAAAACAGGATATAAACTTGTCACTATCAACAGACTTTGGAAGGATTTCAACTTAAGCAGCGATTTTACATTATTCGAACTATTGTCCTCATCTTTGTCGCCATATTTATTACAACGATTCGGCCGTTGTACGCTCTGGCCTTCTTCAGGTGGTTGGAATGCCGAACTGAACCCTTTATTTCGCTCACTGGGGTAGACTGTTATAATTCCACGTGCCATGCCTAATACGGTCTCCCTAAGATTCACAAAGACGGTATTCCGCTCAGGTCGATTGTTAGTTGCCAAGGCTCTATGTGCCACCCTCTGAGTCACTTCCTTGTTGATATAATTGACCCATTGATCGGAAAGATTCCTTCATATGTCCGAAACTCCGCCCACTTCGTGGAAATAATCAAAGATGCTCCCATTTTATCCAACCAAATGGTGAGCTTGGATGTGGTGAGTTTGTTCACCACGGAGGAGGCACTTTCAGATTGGCCTCTGACTCATCCCTAGAAGAACAGACCAGTATTCCATTATCATCAGCAATGGCGAATATATACATAGAATACTTTGAGGAAACGGCATTAGAATCTCTAAAGCCAACTCTATGGTTAATACTTCATACTCTGGCCACACCAGGAAGATATTCAGGTTCTACTGGACCACGTGAGCTCAATAAGACCTTCGATATAGTTCACGATAGAGAAAGAGAGTAACATTCCTGGATGTTCTAATATCTCGAACAGAGCATGGGTTCAAGACATCTGTATACCATAAATCGACATTCAACGGACAGTACCTCAATTTCAACTCCCACCATCCATACAGCGTAAAGAAAGGGATCGTCCACTGCTTACAACACCGAGCAAAAGTCATAAGTGGCGACCCAGAGACATTAGATAAAGAATTGGTAAGTAGTTTTTATTTAAGAGGTAGTCCCTGCTTCTACATTACTCCTCAGAGAAGTAATTTCGCTATCTTCCTGATTCTTCTCTATGAGGGATTTTCTGCTGCAGGACAGAAAATATATATATACACTTCCTCAGGTATACCTGGCACTGGTCCATCCTTATCAGGACAAGGTTGGGTAAGTACCGCGCCGATACATTTGTCACTGGCATCTGTGTAAAGCACCATCGGTTTGCTCAGGTCTGGGTAAGTCAACAAGTAAGTACTATTGTTAACTGGTCCTCCGTCCACTTAAATCTAGCATACTTCTTAGTCAAGGCTATCAAGGGTTCTGCTAAACACAAAGCGACTGAAATATTCAATGGCTCCTAAAGAACCTCTAATAAAATAGAAAAATTCTCGTAAAATATTGTGTAAAATGGTGAAATTTGTTAAAATCATTAATTTTTTCATGTTTTATACGTTTTTTCAACGTCATTTTCAGTGTTTTCTCAAAGTCTAAAATTTATAACATAAATCTGTGTAAACTATTGAAATTGTAAAATCAATATTTTTCGATCGATACCTACTCGATTTTCATTAATTTTATTGGCTTTCTAATGTATTCAAATATCAAATTTTCGAAAAATATTGAAATTTACGTGCAAATCATGCTGTTTTGGCTAGTTTTTGAACGTTAAACAAGTTTGATTGCAAATTTAATTCTTTGAAAATGTAAGAAAAACAAAACAATTATTGAAAATCGATATGCAGTTGATCATAAATATTGATTTTGACAAGTTTCAAAAGTTTGTAAAATCTTAAATTTGTAAAATAACATTGTGAGAGCTGTTGAAACTTGCCAAAATCAATATTTTTCGATCGATACCATATCGATTGTCAATAATTTTATTCTTTTTCTAATGTTTTCAAATATTAAATTAAATTTTCAAACATTGTTAAAATCAAATCAAATTTTCAAACATTGTACATTGTTCATTGTTTGTATAACCTAAAATTTGCAATATAACTTTCTGAAAACTGTTATCTGGTCAAAATCAATATTTTTCGATCGACACTATATCGATTTTCAATAATTTTCTTGGTTTTGTAGTATTTTCAAATATCAAATCAAATTTTGAAACAACCGTGTTTAATGTTCAAAAAGTAACGATGACAACAATTTTTTGCACGTAAATTTCAATATTTTTCAACACCTTGTAAAACCTAAAATTTGTAAACCTAAATTTTGAGAAAAATATTGAAACTTGTGAAAATCGGTATTTTTTGATCGATACCATACAGATTTTCAATAATTTCATTGGTTTCATAATATTTTCAAGCATCAAATTCAATTGTCAATCATCAGTGTTTAACGTTCAAAAGGTAGCCTAAACAGCTTGCTTTGGACGTAAATTTCAATATTTTTCAAATGTTTAATTATTTAATTATTAATTCGATCGATACCATATCGATTTTCAATAATTTTGTTGCTTTTCTAATGTTTTCAAATAGCAAATTAAATTTTCAAACAGACGTGTTTAACTTTCAAAAAGTAGCCTAAACAACTTGCATTTGGACGTAAATTTCAATATTTTGTAAAACCTAAAATTTGTAATATAGGTTTTGTGAAAACTGTTGAAACTGGTCAAAATCAATATTTTTCCATCGATACCATATAGAATATGGTATCGATGGAAAAATATTGACTTTCGATAATTTTATTGGTTTTCTATTTTCAAATAGCAAATTTAATTTCCAAAGTGTTATAAAATAGCAAATTTCCAAACAACTGTATTTAAAGTTAAAAAAATAGTCAAAACAACTTGCTCTTGCACGTAAATTTCAATATTTTTGAAAATTTTGTAAAACCTAAAATTTGTACTATAACTTTGTTAAAACTATTAAAACTTGTTAAAATCAATATTTTCCGATCGATACCATATCAATTTAACTTAATTTTATTGGTTTTCTAATGTTTTCGAGGAGCAAATTAAATTTTAATAGTTTTTAACGTTCAAATAGTAGCCAAAACACCTTGCTTTGCACGTAAATTTCAATATTTTACAAAAGTTTGTAAAACCTAAAATTTGTAATACAACTTTGTGAAAACTGTTGAAACATGTCAAAATTAATATCATATGAATTTTCTATAATTTTATTGTTTTTTTTAATAAAAACACAATTTAAAAAAAAAAATACATTTGAAAGAAACAATGAAAAAACTTTTTCTTATGACAATCGTTACATCTGTCTATATTTCCAAGATGAAGTATTGTAACTATTTACATTGTTTGGACTGTTCTCATCCTTATAGCTATAATCACATTTCGGCCATTGTACGTTACAGGTTTCTTCAGGTGATCTACAAGGACACATGGCCAAGTAGATAAAAGTGTTGGTTGAAGTAAACTAAAAAGGTGACTTGACCCAAGGAAGTAAAAAACTTGGAGAGCTGAGGCACTAAAGTGAATTAACTGAAACATAGATATTCAGAAAAGCCATGGTATACGATATAAGAAAGGGATTGATTAAAAAATTCCAACATATATCGCATGAAGAAGGCCAAAATGTTGTGAAAAAGGCAATAAAGAGTCCAAAAAATTTAGAGTAATAATAGTTACAAATAATCCTTCCAAAACAACAGTAGTTTATATTAAAATTAACTTAAGTATGCATAGTTTTCTTGCATTGTTTAGGTACATTTTAAACAATCGTTTCATATTTATTGTTCAGTTACTATCCAAAACGCAGACATGACACACAACTTTGGCATTTGAAGTTTATCAACAGACTTCATTTTTATCTGGTCTTTCAAGATTACTTAACCTTCTGGCTGCTGTTTCTTGTCTCATTTGACTGCATTCACTCAGGCTTCCCTTTTTCCTGATGCTGTTGAAGACTTCTGTCATTCTTTCTGTATTAATGGCTCATGTTTCATACATACATACATACATATATATATATATATATATATATATATATATATATATATATATATATATATATATATATACACATATTCATACATTTTATATATATATATATATATAGTATGTATATATATATATATATAGACATTATATATATATATAATATATGACAACCTAATGATTGCGCCTAGCATGAAACAATCTGTCGCCTCTGAGCGTTGACTTCAATGTTAACTTTTATATTTACATACTCTCTATATTGTGCACTTAATCCCATAGGTATAGAACAACTTAAAACTATATTTAACTGTGTGAAAAATGTTGAAATTTGTTAAAATCAATATATTGTTATCGATACCATTTTCAGTAATTTTATTGGTTTTCTCATGTTTACAGATAGCAATTGAAATTTTCAAGGAAGCGTGTTTAACGTTGAAAACGAAGCCAAAACTGTCTTCTTTTCCATGTAAAAATCATTAGATTCCAAATCTTTGTAAAATATAAAATTAGTAATATAACTATGAAAAATGTTGAAACTTGTTAAACTCAATATATTGTTAAGGACACCATATTGATTTTCAGTAATTTTATTGGTTTTCTAATGTTTACAGATAGCAATTGAAATTTTCAGGCAAGCGTGTTTAACGTTGAAAAAGTAGCCAAAGCAGCGTGCTTTTGAATGTAAAAATCTATAGATTTCAAACCTTTGTAAAATATAAAATTAGTAATATAACTTTGTAAAAACTGTTGAAACTTGGTAAAATCAATATATTTTTATCGATACCATAAGGATTTTCAATAATTTTATTGATTTTGTAATTTTTAGAAATTGCAATTTAAATTTTCAAGCAAGCGTGTTTAACCTTGAAAAAGTAGCCAAAAACAGCTTCCTTTTACATGTAAAACTCAATAGATTTCAAACCTTTGTAAAATATAAAATTAGTAATATAGCTGTGTGAAAAATGTTGAAACTTGTTAAAATCTATATATTGTTAAGGCTACCATATTGATTTTCTGTAATTTTATTTGGGTTTCTAATGTTTACAGATAGCAATTGAAATTTTCAAGCAAGCGTGTTTAACGTTCAAAAACGAAGCCAAAACAGCTTGCTTTTGCATTGTCATATGCCCTACTCGACGAATAATTTATAATACAATCATACGCCGACCAGGAGATATATACATTATCACGTCTATGGAGAGATACGGGCTTCCTCTCCCAGACCATGCCAAATGGACAATTAGTAAACCAAAATATTTAAAAGAACACTGTTCGATTGGGATAATCAAACAGTAATCTTTTCCCAGGTTCGCTTCGGTTTCAACACAAATACTGATCCACAATTCAAGGATGAACGATAAGGCGCAATAAATTTTGGTATAAGAATTTTAATATGTACATATACACAAGATATTAAAAGAAAAGAAAAATATAAGCATGAGTAAAGCATCCGACGACCAGAACCTCAAGACTTATGTTAGGATACCAAAATATGCCCAAACCCAAGTGGATTCGACTGAACCCGAACGGATAAAAAAGTAAGTATGAATAACTACGAATGCAGAAATCAACGCATAACCAAAAGAGATGGGATAGGATTTACATATTTCTATTTTGACATGTGGAAATGTGTTTGTGAGAACATAAAATTTATGGATGCACGTGTATCTTTATAACACGGATCCAAAATATATAGTTGCTTATCTTTATATTCAGTTCTCTCATTGTCCTTTCTTTTCTCTCTCACGTTTCCTCTTTTCTTTCTTTTTCTTTACACAAATTCAATTTCATATACGGTTCGGCTGCAACAGAGATATACACTTTTCCCCTCTCTCCGGTTTTCTCTTTTCTTTCTTTCTTCTTCTTTACACAGTTCAGCTTCAAACACGGCCCGGCTGCAACAGAGACATATACTTTCTTCCTCTCTCTGGTTTTCTCTTTCTTTCTTCAAACGCAGGCTGTATTCTCAGCGTACAAATTTCCTTGCGTCTTCTGTGATAAATAACTCGATTTATCTTCTTCAATTTGGAGTTAACGAACAGAAATATATATCCTTATATTTCTTATCCGGAGTTGCTTATGATGAATCGGACAAGTTCCATCATTACCAAAATGAGTCTCATCTTTCCGTTTATAAGTTATCAGCGCTTCGATTTCGAGTCTTGCTCTTTCAAAGACAAGACAGCAACTGACTTCCAAGTAATTTTCTAATTCCCACGTGTCCTGCATTTTGCCGCGAATTCCAGTTCCTGCTGCTTCATGACCTTACGTCAGTCCACTGTCTAGATTCTGTCTAGACGTCTGTTGCTACGGATAACTGGGTCAGTCAACCTCTTGACTTGCTTTCCCAAAATGTCTCGAGACTCCCACGTGACCTCTTCTGTTGTCAAGCGGAGATTAACCTTAATATATGCGTGTATGCGTGTTTGGGCTATCTGCATTCGTAACATCTCCCAACGTAAACTAAAAAAAAAAAAAAATTTTTTTTTTTTCAACAATATATCCCAACATTATCTGAACAAACAATGGGTCGTCTTCCTTTTTTCTGATTACAATATCAATATATACATACTCTTTATATTATTATACATTTTTTTTTCAAATATACACAAGAACAAAAAAATTTAAAGCTTTGTCAAAATATACACACATTTTTTTTCTTCCAGTTTTAATAACATACACTCTCAATATTATTAAAACATATGCATTTTGTTCTTTCCGTTTTCAGCTCCACCAAAACATACATATTTTATATTTTCTCAGTTCTACTAAGATGTACCTTCCTTTATTTAATCCTTTCCAAATTATGGTTAACATCTGCACTCGTTTTCAATATCTCGACAAGGTATCCGCTACTTTATTTGCTGTTCCAGCAATATGCTTTATTTGAAGATTGAACTCCTGCAATATAAGACTCAAACTTTGTAACCTTCGGTTTTTGTTTCTCATGCGATCTATAAACGTTAATGGATTATGATCTGTATATACAACTGTAGGAGAAAGAGAATTGGTTATATAAACCTCAAAATGGAGAACAGCTATTACTAACGCCAAGGCTTCTTTTTCTATTGTTGAATAGAACTTCTGGAACTTATTCAATTTTTTTTAATAGAAACTTACTGGATGTAACTTTTTATCTTCATCTTCGTGCATTAATACAGCTCCGATTCCCACATCGCTGGCATCTACATGCATCTGAAACGGCTTGTTGAAATCTGAGGCCTTTAACACTGGATTTGGACTTACTTTTAATGGTTTCCAATGCGACCTCACATTCCGTGGTCCACACAAACTTATGCCCCTTTCCTAACAAGTTTGTTAGCGGTGTAGCGATTTCGGCCAAATTCCTACAATACCGCCTATAGTAATTAGCCATCCCTAAGAACCTTCTTAGATTTCGGCTATTAGTGGGACGGGGAAAGTTTCCGATGGCTGCAGTCTTTGCCTCTATTGGTTTAATCCTTCCTTGCACTATCACATGTCCTAGATATTTCACTTTGGCATTACAAAATTCACTCTTGAATTTGATTTACTGTCAACTTTGCCTCTTTTAATCTTTCAAAGACCTTCCGTATCGTATCCATATGCTCAATCTCCGTGTCACTGTGAATTACAACATCATCGATATATGCATCAACTCCTGGAATATCGGACAAACATTTATTCATTAGACGTACGAACGTAGCTTGCGAGTTCCTCATCAAACGCTGATATCGTTTTCGCCTTGTTAGTTAACGGTACGGCCCAATATCCTTTTAGCATATCTAGCTTGGTGATATATTTGGCCTGACCAATCCGGTCGATACAATCTTCCATCCTGGGGATTGGATAGGCAAAACCGTACAGTGCGATCCGGCTGGCTTATCTACTAACATACAGAGTGATGCCCATTCACTTTGACTAGGCTCAATAATTCCGTGTTCCATCATATATTTAATTTCTTTTCTCATAACTTTCAACCTTCTGGCGTTCAGACGATATGGATGCTGTTTAATCGGTTGTTCCAACGTCAATATTATATCATGTACTGCGGCATTTGTCTGCTGGGGTGTATCCGAGAATATATCCCGATATTTATTTATTAAAGTTCCCAGTTTCTGCTTTACCTGATCAGTAAGATGAGCCAACTTTTCCTCCAGATTTTCCAATATTCTGGAATTTTCCAATTTAAGAGGTTGGTCCTTTTCTATCCGGTGTTTATCTTCCCTATATCTTTCTACCTTCTCTTCCTCTTGTTCACTCACTAGCATTATTGCTTGTTCTTCCTCTCTTCTACAAAACATTCTCAACATATTTACATGGCATTTCATTCTACTTTTCCTTAGGCTGGGCATATGTATCAAATAATTCAAACTGTTCATTTTTTTCAGTACTTTGAACGGCCCCTGGTATTTTGCCTCAAATGGTCGACCGTTCGAAGGTAGCATCAGGAGTACTTCATCACCTTTGAATTGCCTATCAACGGCCTTTTAATCATATTTCTCCTTCATACTCATCTGATTATTTCGCAGATGCTTACTTGCCAGTCCTTGAGCAGCTTTCAACTTCTGTCTCATATTCGCTACATACTCCTTCATATTGCCATGTCTAGGCTAATCTACCATCCATTTTTCTTGTAATAACTGGAGTGGTCCCCTCACTCTATGTCCAAAAATTAACTCGAACGGGCTGAATCCTGTGGATTCCTGAATTGCTTCACGCATTGCGAATAACACAAAGGGTACTCCCTTATCCCAATCTTCCTGATTCTCCATGCAGTACGTCCTCAACATGGTGTTTAACGTAGCATGAAATCGCTCCAGCGCTCCCTGAGACTGCGGATGATATGCGCTCGATTTCACATGCGTAATTCCCAATTGACTTGTGACCTCTTTGAATAAACTTGATGTAAAATTAGATCCCTGATCCGTCTGTATAATTTTAGGCAAGCCCATTCCCGTGAAAAAGTTTACTAAGGCGTCCGCTACCTTCTTTGCCGATATGTTCCTGAACGGAATTGTTTCAGAGTACCTAGTTGAAGAGCACATGGTTAACAGATATTTGTACGAATTTTTGGTCCCCGGTAAAGGTCCAACACAATCGACTATAATTCTGTTGAATGGTTCTTCCATGGTTGGTATTGGTTGCAAGGGCGCTTTTGAAATCGCCTGGTTAGGTTTGCCCGCAACTTGGCATATCCGACATGTCCGACAAAATGATCTTACATCTCTCCTTATGTCCAGCCCACTGGCTATCATGCGCTATAGATAATATCTCCTTACGGTACCTTGTAGGGACTATTATTTGGTCATACCATCATATTTATCCGTTCCGGCATGGACCTGCGATTTCCACCGCCTCATTAGGATACCATTTCTGATATAGTAGCGTCCTGACTTGTTTTCTTCTTCTCGACTTCTCCCAACTAGAGAATATAGCTTCTTTATTTTCACATCGGCTTCCTGTTCTTTTTTTAATACTTCATGGGGTACGTTCAGCTTGGGACGTATCTCTATTCGGTTATATTTCCCCACTTCGTTCCTTTTATCGATTCTTTTTATCGTGAGTGAATTCGCCTGTCTGTTTTTCCTCTCTTCATGAAACTTTTTCCCAGTTTGCCTTGTAACCACTGCTGAAATTTTCCTTTTTTCATCTTCCGAGTTATAGTGCCTTCTTTTCATTTGATGCGCTGATATTTTTCGAGGCTCAATATCTATCTGTTTTCTGCCTACATCATTTCCTAACAACAACGAAATTCCCTTCATCGGAAGCGAATCTAGCAGTCCGACTTCTACTTCGCCGGCTTTCCATTTAGACTTTAGTTTAATCTTCCATATCTCCGTTTTCATAGGTTTACCACCTATGCCGTCTTTATCTTCCCTGTCCTATATCTCATATTTTCCGGCACATCACTTCACCTTGCTAACGACTGGGAAGCCCCTGTGTTCCTTAACACTCTTAGGGTTTTCATCTCCTTTCCGTTCCTGTCAAAAATCTGACCGTTTGCAGTGTATGGCCAGTAACTCTTGTCAATCTGCTTCGTGATTGCTGCCCCTTGGGGTTTTTCCATCATATTCTTACGACTCCTACAATTTCTAGCGATATGCCCCGGCTTTCTGCATGTATAGCACACCGCTCAAGTTTCGTTTCCCTGCCCATATCTGCGTTCCGGTGCGCCTGGGTTCTTCATTGCCACGTATCTGTGTTGAATGGCGCATTATGGACGAGCTTTCTAATGGGTAATATTGTATTCGTCTGCTAACGTAGCTAAGTCATAACATTATTCTATTTTCCTGTCACTCAGGTATGTTCTCATTTCTTCAGACAGGTTGTTCTGAAAATCCTCCGCGAGTATAAGATTTTCAGCCCATTATAATCTTTGACTACTTTCTTGGCTTGACACCACATGTCTAAATATATTTCCTTCTGTCTGATATATTCTACGTATGCTTTAAATATCGCGGACTTCACTATTTCATAGTCTGCGCATTCTTAATTCGACAGCGTTGCGTATGCCTTTTGCGCTTTACCAGTCAATACTGTTTGCAATAATATCTCCCAATGTTGTTTTGGCCATTTCATATTTGTTGCCGTTCTTTCGAAATGATCAATATATTCTTCCACTTCCCTTTCTACAAGCTTCGGCAGAAGGTGCACTTGCTTGGTGATTTCGAAATTTTTGTCCTCATTTGCTAGTCTGATTACTAACTCGCGTATTCTTGTTTCTTGTTCAATACGTGCATTCTCTATCTCAACTTTAATTAACAGTCTGGCTTTCTCCAGGTCTACCTGGGCGTTTGACAGACCCGCTTCCTCCCTTGGGAATTCCTCCAGGGTCTCCTTGAACTCATTATTATCCACCATATGTTCTGTAATTTTCCTCACTATCTCAATTTTTCTCATCGACATCCTGATGTTTAGTTCCAGATTTTCCCCTATCTCATATACTTCATCTTTCTTCAATTGACTTAGTTTTCTCGGGGTGGGTTCTTTCAGAAATTTCTCTACATTCTCCATTTCTATTTTATATATTTTTTCTTTTTCGTTCACATTGTTGTGGTCAGTAAGTGTTATCTTAATAGAAGCGTTAAAAAGAATTTATGGCACGAGCCCCCATTTGTTTACGAAGCAAATATATCCCGGACGAAGGCCCCATATATCATGGGCCCTATTCGACGAATAATTCATAATGCAATCATACGCCGACCAGGAGATATATACATTATCACGTCTATGGAGAGATACGGGCGATCTCTTCCAGACCATGACAAATGGACAATAATAAACAAAAATATTTAAAAGAAAAATGTTCGATTGGGATAATCAAAGAGTAATTTTTTCCCAGGTTCGCATCGGTTTCAACATAAATACTGATCCACAATTCAAGGAGGAACGATAAGGCGTAATAAATGTTGGTATAAGAATTTTAATATGTACACATACACAAGATATTAAAATAAAAGAAAAATATAAGCATGAGTAAAGCATCCGACGACCAGAAACTCAAGACTTATGTTGGGATACCAAAATATGCCCTTTCATAAAGTTATATTACTAATTTTATATTTTTACAGAGGTTTGAAATCTATTGAGATTTACATGCAAAAGCAAGCCGTTTTGGCTACTTTTCACCATAAAACACCCTTGCATGAAAATTTATAATTGATATTTCTAAATATTACAAAACAAATAAAATTATTGAAAATCTTTATGGTATCAATAAAAAATATATTGATTTTAAAAAAGTTCAAAAGTTTTCAAAAAGATATATTACTAATTTTATATTTACAAAGGTTTGAAATCTATTGATTTTACATGCAAAAGCAAGCTGTTTTGGCTACTTTTTCAACGTTAAATACGCTTGCTTGAAAATTTAATTTTCTATCTGTAAACATGAGAAAAATAAAATAAAATATTGAAGATCGATATGGTATCGATAAAAATATATTAATTTTAACAAGTTTCAACATTTTTCACAAAGATATATTAATAATTTTATATTTTAAAAAGGTTTGAAATCTATTGATTTTTAAATGCAAAAGCAAGCTCTTTTGGCTACTTTTTCAACGTTAAAACCCTTGGTTGAAAATTTGAATTGCTATCTGTAAACATTGGAAAAATTAGAAAACAAATAAAATGTTTTTATATTGATTTTAACAAATTTCAACATTTTTCACACAGTTATATTGCTAATTATATATTTTACAAAGGTTTGAAATCTATTGAGATTTACATGTAAAATCAATATATTGTTATCGATAACATATCGATTTTCAATAATTTTATTTTTTTTTTCTCATGTTTACAGACACCAATTTAAATTTTCAATCAAGCGTTTTTAACGTTGACAACATAGATTTGAAACAGCTTGCTTTGTATGTAAAATCAATAGATTTCAAACGTTGTAAAATATAAAATTAGTAATATATCTTTTTGCAAACTGTTGAAACTTTTTAAAATCAATATATTTTTATCGATACCATAAGGATTTTCAATAATTTTATTGGTCTTCTAATGTGTAGCAAAGGAGTCAAATTCAATATGGAGTGTAAGAGACGCAACTCTTTCCGTAGGAAAATGTCTGACACGACGTAACGCAAAGCAATATATACCGAACACGGGTGTAATGGCTTCTGCCAATTTCTCCAAGCGACCTGCTTTTTATGGAGCCCAGACACACCTCCATTAGCATGCGTGTAACGTGACCTTGCGAGACTGCACGAGACCGTGAATATTAAAAGTCACGGACGCCATCTTGGACCCTTTCTTTCTTTTCTCAACCCCACAGGCCAGACAGACGCAAAGGGCGTTTGGGAGGTAAGCCATTTCTATTTTCCCCACCTCCCCCTGATCTCATGATCACAGAGTTGGCAGGGGGCGGCGATCGCTTTCGCCGGGTGCTTCTTCGAAGAGGGACGCTGCGAGCCTCATCGTCGCTTGTGCTCCCGTCCGCGGTCTGAGGGTCGAAAAACACCGCTTCCTTGGAAGGCTACTGATATCTGGAGTCACTGCCTGATGGAGATGGCGTGAACCAGAGCGATGCCTCACTGGTCTCAGATTCCGATTCGCTCTCGTCGTCCAGCGGTGGTTGCAACTGCGTTGCCGGTCGCAGGTCCTTAACGTGACGGGGGAACACCGTCGACCCGAACCGCCTGCGGACTGATCACCTCAGTGACGCGTCCGGTTCTGTATTTCGCCGTACACTTGCTGCGCGGGTCCTTAATCCAGACGACAACTCCTTTCTCAGCCTCTCTCCAGTTACTTTCAGTTCGGGCAGCGGGTTGGTCTCTATTCCCTTCACTCTGACGTGGTACCTATGCAATGTGTCGGCTGGCGCTGTAGAGGGTGAGACATCATCCCTCGACGTCACGTTGTTACAAATAGACCGCCTCAGACACCGCGCAGCCCGTCTTGGCTGCGATGGTCTTGACGGCCCTGTGGTTCCGCTCGATGATCCCATTTCCACTCGATACGTGGGCGCACCGGAACCGTAGGTGCACTCCCCAGCCATCCGCAAACTTCCCGAACTGCTCACTGGTGAATGCGGTGCCATTGTCGGTTAATATCTCCGTTGGGGGGCCACGTTCAAGGAAGATACTGTTTAACTGACAGATGATGGTGGCTGCATCTTGCCGACGCAGAAGCCGCCATATCGCAAACCTAGATGGACCGCAATCAATGAGCGTCAGGAAATGCTCGC
>CAHIKZ030003881.1:0-45000 GCA_903632075.3 Acanthosepion pharaonis | reverse complement strand
CCAATAAAGAAGAACTCGAACACAGGTATGGAATAACACAGATATATTACAAACAGGAATATATACAGAGAAGTAGAAAGTGTCAGTATGAAAAATCAGGTTTAGTAGAGAACAATGTAGTCGCGACCAGTATCACTATTCCAATGTCTTGCATAATAATTGTCTGAACGTGACTCTGTGTTTCGACTGACTCTGACTCGAATCTTGACTTGAACTACTGACTTCGAACTACTGACAATATTCAGTCACCCCACCCCACGAGGGCGTTATGTGGCACAGTGCCTTTTTTAACGTGAGCTGTCCGAGCCCGTGGACTCGGCCCAAAAAATATGCCCATTGAACCCGTATAAACGGGCTTCAGGGCCGGTTTACCTCCCCTGAACGAGACTCCGCCCTCGGCGTAGCCTCGTTCGGCTTCCTCCCCGGCCGAAGGCAGAGAGTTCAACCGACCTGTCGTTCAAGACTGACTCTTTGCCTACTCCTGATGCGAAGTATTTATTAACTATGGAATAGTATTTATTATTATTATGGGTAAGATCCCATAACAGAAAGAATATTTTTTTTTCCAATACATTTGGGATTTCATGGTTCACATTCTTTCTTCCTTTAAATAAATTTTTTTATATTTTCTGAATTTGACATGTTAAATTCAGATGAAGTCTAAAGTCTAGTGCTGTTTTTACCTGCATATAACCACACATTCCCAAGCGGTCATTCATCTAAATATTTATATAGGTATTGTCATTGCTTATCTTATGATCGTACGTTAACATATGTCTTTGATGTGTGTTGGAAGATGTTCAAGTTTGTCTTTTTGGAATTTATTTTACAATGGCTTTAGGTAGTATTTGTGATTCAAACGAATCTGAATATTGTGTTTTTTATGGTCCCCTGGTATCTCGGAGACCCCCCACTATGCAGAAAGCGATTTTTTTTTTTTTTTAGTTTTGCCGCTCATCCGAATGCCAGGTTTTGATGCAGAAAGAAATTTATTCGAAGAAGAGTATATTATAAATAATTTAGTATAGTCTCTGAAACATTACTATACGTATTTGTTCTCAGTACGTTAGGTGTTTCTCTCTCCTGTAGGCATTTTTTATACTGTCTGGTAGGTATATATGATGTTGCCGGAATCCACTATCTTTTAGGGCAGTTTCATAGTCTTTTCTTACCATCGGTGAATATGGTTTCATTGGAAGAGTTGACGGAAAGTTTAATTGAGGCATCACTAATCTGTCTATATAAGAAGACGAGCTAAGATAAAAAAACACATGGCCTGACGATTTGCGTTTAGCATGAAACAGACTGTCACCTCTGGTGTTTTTCATTGTTGAAGCTTTTTATATTTAAATATTTCTATCCCTGATATTGAGCACTTTTACCCATAAATATGTACATAAAAAAATTATATTTTATCATTATATATATATATATATATATATATATATATATATATATATATATCTATATATATATATATATAATAGGGCAATAAAAGTATTCCGTGAAGCCAACACCAAATCTTTTGATACATGAACCCGAATTAATAATAAGGGAACACACACTCTACACATCCCAAATTTTTTTAAGGTAGAAGTCATATAAAATACAAATTTTATTCTAACCAATTTAAAATAATGAAAACATATGCAATATAAATTAATGAAATCATCTAGGAAAACTGAAAATAAATACAATGTATCTAAATAAAATTTAAAGATACATTTATGGACAAAAATATTAAATTTTATATAGTGTTTCTTGACACATAGCATTTATCAAGATAAATTATTGGTTTACATAACAAAAATAAATCCAGAATTTCTGCAAAATATGCGAAAATTTTCCATCGTTTAATAGTCAGTTGTCATTAGCTGAATTTGAAACGTATATTAATGTAGGTAGAAAAAGGCAAGTTAATAAGAGTCACAATTAAAAACCTGACAACGTCTTTCACGGGGGTTCCGGTATAGTTTTGATTAAAATATATATATATATATATATATATATATATATATATCATATATATATATATATATATAATTGTTATGGTCCGGTTCCTTGTACCACGTTGATAGTCCAAGGTAGAACCAATAAAGAAGAACTCGAATACGGATATGGAATAACACAGATATATTTCAAACAGGAATATATACATAGAAGTAGAAAGTGTTAGTACGAACAATCAGGTTTAGTAGTAATTGTCTGAACGCGACTCTGTTTCGAACTGCTGACTCGACTGACTGACTCGCTGCTCTGACTGACTGACAGACTCTGACGGACTTCACTCCAGAGTTCAGATTGAACGGTATTTTGTTACCCCCCACCCCACGAGGGCATCATGTGGCACAAGGCTGGTTTAACGTGGACTCTCCGAGCCCGTGGGTTTGGCCCAAAATATGCCCTTTGAACCCGTATAAACGGGTTCAGGGTCGGTTTACCTCCTCGAAAGAGACTCCGCCCTTCGGCGTAGCCTCGTTCGGGTTCCTCCCCGCCCGAAGGCAGAGAGTTCAACCGATCAGCCGATCAGCCGGTCGCCCGATTTCGGCATGAACTCTCTGCTTCCTCTTGAGGCTCAGTATTTCTTACGTATGGAATAGTCCATTATGTTATTATGGGTAAGGTCACATAACAATAATTAATTGAAAAAAAGATACATGTTGGTCATAATTTACTTCGTGAATATTTTTTATATTAATCTCTTTAGACCGAAAGTTCTTAATAAATCGAGACAGTCTAGTATAAATGGAGTAGTTTTTTCTAATAAGTTTTCCACCTGACTTGAACATTATGAACGTCGATTTAAAGTTTTATCTTGTAAATATCACTAAAAGCTGAAAAAATCATTTTTGTAGTCATATTCAACAAAACTATTTTTCATATATACAGAACAGAATAAGAGATTTTTACATTATATAATTAAAACAAACATTAGCTGAATTCTGCCAATGCAGCTTGCTTAATACATGTTCATTTACAATCATTTACATTTTTAATGCTATGTTCTTTCAAAAGGGATGAGATTACAGCTCTCCGATGATTCCATTTTGTTATCTGTGAATTACTATGCATTCTTGGGAAAGGCGTTGGATTTTTTTCCCCGTTGCTTTCTGTACGGTTTCGCAATCTGTTTTCCTTCTCTTCGAGTCGTTCTGGCTGGAGTGCTCCGTCTAACCTGCTATTTAACCTTTAGCTGGACAGCGAAGAGATAGCTTCATGCTTTTTCTAAGGGTATTTATGCAAACGTGAACACTAGCAGGATAGCACATAATTTGAATTCAGCTCACAATTCCACTTGCCGCGTCAACAACGGTTACATTGTTTGAAATCTGCTACGAGAGTAAGTCAAAAATTATCCGCACTCTCGCCATAACCATATCGTTAGGTTTGTCATACTGCCTTCTGTTCATGCGTACTCATAATTGGTACTACTGTGGTCGCATGATCGAAATTTGAGCTTGATCACGCCAGTCTTCTTGCTTGCTGCTCTTACAGTGTAAACATGACCGATCTGCTAGCAGTGTTCATCAAGGAGGAACAAAGAGTAGTGACCCGATTTCTCTGATTTAATTGTGACGTCAAGAGCTGAAATTCATCGGAGGCTTTTAAGACAATATAGCGACCGTGCACTACCGGGTAGAAGCGTGTATGTATGGATCGGGAAGTTTAAAAGTGGCCAGACAAACGTGGCAGACGAATCAGGAATCTCGTCATCCTCCAACACCGACGAAAAGATCCAGTAAGCTCGAGAGATGGTAATAGCGAACTGGCAAGTTATCATCGATGAGGTAGCATCTTCTCTGCAGATTCGGATCACTGCTCTTTGTTCCTCGGTGAAAACTGTTAGCGGAGCGGCCATGTTCACACTTTAACAGCAGCCAAAAAACTAGTGTGATCAAAGTCCGATCACGTGACCACAATAGTATCAACTATAAGCATATATGGGCAGAAAGCAGTGTGACAAAACTAAAGATATGTCATAGCGAAAAGTACGGCTAATTTTTTTCCTTTACTTTCGTATATATAGCGGGCCACTGTTGATTTATATATCAACATTGTTTATATTTATCTATATATGAAACAGGAAAGGTACGCGCCGTATTATGTGTTAAAATATTACAATGTGATGTATGCACATGGTGTGAAATCGTGACAAATGTGATATATTTGCATTTTCAATCAATATATCTTGTATACGAAGTCAAGAAGGTAAGAAAAAATTAATTATATGTTACAAAATAAACTATCCTTTGGAGAAATATAAAATCGGTTTGTAGTGTTTAAAGACCATAAAAAAAAACAATGAACACTGATAATTTTGAATCCAGGTAAAGAAGTCATAGGAAAATAAAATCACGGAAAATGTCACCGATAAAAAGTCACAGGAAAAAAAACAAAAACAAAAAAACAAAAAAAAACAGGACAAGTCAGCACTGTTTCTGCGTCTTTACTTTAATAGGCTTTCTTGTTAACCATAACCCTACCGTATCTCTAAACCTAACCCGGAAGACAGCGTGAATAGTGAAAATCTCAGATCTCACTGCTCTTGTGAATCAACAATTCTTGGATTTGGAGAGAAAATAATTTGACGCCTCCTGGAATAGAAATTATTGACAGTAACAAACGCGGTTCCAAAATCTTCTACAATGGTTTCATGGATGGAAAAAAAATGCCACTAACGAAACTAAGTTGTGACTTTTTCTATGGCTTTTTTACTTAGTCAAAATTGTTATTTTTCTGTGACTTTATTTCCTTTGAAGTTATTTCTTGTGACTTTATTGACGGCCGCAGGAAGCGAATTCATCTTTCAGGCCTTAAAAAAGTAATTTATTAGTGAAATATAATTTTGACGCCTTCTTACATGGAAATTATTGACAGAAATAAGCGTGGTTCCAAACTCTGCTACAATGGGTTCATAGATATCAATCATGCCACTAACAAAATTAAGTTATGACTTTTTTTTTTCAGAAGGGCTTTCCGCAAATAGTCTACGATTAGCGTAAACGTTATCGGCGGGAAAAGTAGAATCGGAGAGCAGAGTTCAAGTTCTGTTGCGTTTAATTTATCACCATATCCAATGTGAAAGAATCCATTTCTACTCCCACGCCACGTTAAGCAGCAGGTTTTTGGTTCTGAAGCTTTGGTTGGCAGACAGTGTATAAATGTACAACATTGAATATTAGTGCCAAAAAGAAAGCAAAGGAAAAACCTCCAGCAACTTGAACAAGAATGAATAACAATTCGAAAAGGAACTTGGGAGAGCCATGATCCGCAACATCTTAAAAACATGGCATTAAAAATAATCACACACACACACACATATATATATATATATCGACTCTCCTGTCGCGTTCGTCGTATGCGGGTCAGGCCGATAAGTCCCCAGGAAACCGACATCCCGACACCGGCACATGAGATTTGATTATAGTGGTGAAGGCCTTGTGCAGGACCAGCCACACTTTTTGAAGGACGAATACAGAAACCTGGTGCACCGAATGCATGCCACAAGGTTCCCAAACGACCCTCCGCAGGTTTTGAATTCAGAGTTGTCCTTCTCCTAGACCAGTTGCCATCCAAGGCTATAGAACCCAGTCTGTCCTGCTATTTTACCCATAGCTGGAGGGAGATGAAGAGGATACACACCTTTCCCAAGGATATTAGCACTTAAGTGAATGTAATGGATTCGACTGGAATTCGAACTCGGCTCTGCGATTCCTCAATCTATATATATATATATATATATATATATATATATATATATATATATATATATTTATGAAAATATGAAGGAGTGGTTTTGATGAAAATGTCAGTAAAATCATTTTCTAGGTAGTTGAATAACATTTTCAAACGCTCGTGCATACACATGCGCGCTTGCGTAGTCTCTTTGATTCGGCAAATATATAATTTATGGTAAAAAGCACTTTTAAAAAACTTGAATTCCTTCACTTCAAAAATATGTTCTTATATACATCAATATTTGTATCTCAATATCTTACTATATATTCATTATGTAGATAGACAGATTGTCTGATAGATTGATTTATTTGTTTAGAAATTCTTTCATAAAAATGACTTCAATGTTCGGATTTTTATTTTATTTTGTAGGCAAAAATGACAAGAGAATACATCCTTGGCCCTTTTCTTGCCACCCTCTTTACTTTTTAGGAGGGCTTAATTTATTTTTATTCATTATTTTTTTGTCTTTTTAGTTTGATGTCTACTTTCACATCATATTTGTGCTATGTCTCAGGCTTAAACCGACCCACCGATCGACCAACCCACAACCTCAATCAGTTTAAAACTGTTCTTCTTAGCAGAGAAGACAAGTCATTCGCCTTTTGTCTGACAAGCGATTTGAGACATCAAACAGATCAGAAAAGTCTGAAATTTATAAAATACAATTATGTACGTAAGATATTTTTTGTCTTCAATAACTCTACACAGACAAAATCGTGCACACAGACATAATCAATCGTTTTCATCCTACCTCCACAACAACCTCCTGCTGTTTTTTTTTCCAAAACAAATACCTAAGACTATGATATATTTCCTCTAACTTTCATGCTGCCAAATCCGATTTCAGGTCACCCCGCTCCCCGTCGAACAGTCATTTTTCTCAAGTGAATTGTATACATGCTTTACTTTCACTTTTCGTTTCTTTTCTTTTCTGTTTTTTTTTCTTAAAGATGTTTGAATTCCATCTATTCCCATTTTTTTTTTCATCTCTTATTTTTCTCCTGCATCATCATCATCATCATCATCATCATCTTCTTCTTCTTCTTCTTCTTCTTCTTCTTCTTCTTCTTCTCTTTTTTAAACGTATTCCTTCAATTTCTTTTGTTTATTTCTTAGGTTTTTTTTTTTTTTTTTTTTTTAAAAAGATTTTAGCTTTTCTTTTGTCACGCCTTCTCTTATATCTATCAAGTTATCTATATTTGCTTGTTTTCTCAAAATGCTTTTATGCCTATTTTACTGGGTCTCACGTTTTTTCTTCTTCGCCCCAGCCCCCAACGCTTTTTATTATTTTCAATTCTACTTTGCTTTTCTCTATCACACGCCTTCATTGTCTCTTATCATCCTCTTATTTATGTTCTTACATTTATTTGGGAATTTCTATGTCAATCTAACTCTTTTTCTGTCAACCCACTTCTGAATTGTAGTCCTTTTTCTAGTTTCTTTGTAAATCTATCTCTATCTATCTATCTATCTATCTATCTATCTATCTATCCATCCATCTTCTATCTATCTATCTATCTATCTATCTCTTTCTTTCTTTCTCTCTCTCTTCTATATATATATATATATATATTTTATTTTTATTGCATATATTTTGGCAGCATGATTTTATTAAACATGTCGCATTAAATAATTTAAACGTTTTATCTACTTATTTTTAATAAGATCCCCTCGTAATTACTGACAAGTTTCTTAGTATTCTTATTAAAGGAAGAAAGAAAATTGCCATGTTGATGTCAGCCTTTTTATAAATATACCAACATATATAGATATATCAATTTTTCATCGATGTAACCATCAGTTTTATGTCGTTCGAATCACCCGCTCTATTTCTTACAGCACCTAGTATTACCAAGCGGTCGCCTATCTAGGTAATAGCCAGGCTCGACATTGCTTAACTTCGGTGATCGTACGTGAACCAATAAGAAATAAGGAAGGATTAAAAAACTGTAATTGCAAATTAGTTTCTTTACTTTTGGAGTGCGAATAAAATTAGCAAACGTAAGCTTCTTGTTGTTGTTGTTGTTGTTGTTGTTGTTGTTCTTCTTCTTCTTCTTCTTCTTCTTCTTCTTCTTCTTCTTCTTCTTCTTCTTCTATGTGACGTGTCCCTTCAGGAATTAGATGATAATATCTCTCGACAACTTCCGGTCCTTGTAGCTTTTACTGAAATTTGCCGTTTCGCTATCTCAACCAATCGCTGTTCTGTCAACCATTTACACAAGATTGTTAGGTAGGTTGCTCTCTGCTTTCCTCTGTCCCTCTTACTTTCAATATTAGTGCAAAGTTTTGTCAAAATTTCCAAGCCTTCTTTTCTCATTGTGCCTTAGAAATTTTACCGGTCTCTTCCTGTTATTAAGTATTTTTTTCTTCACCTTTTTCCTTCCATTTTCTTTAAAACTAAAAATTCTTGATATTTTCATCATTCTTCACTATAACCATATTTCTATTGCTTCCGATTCTCTCCTTCATCTCTGTCCAGTATTCACTACCAAAGGAGAACCGATATGATATAACAGTTAAGTAGAGTTTTCTTTGTTTCTTAATACTTTGGAAAACAACTTTCGCTATCCCAATGCTGCTTTACATTTCAGTGTTGCATCTTAAGATGATTTACGCCATTTTTTTAATATCCGGCGATAATTTTCAATTTCTCCGAGTTTTAACTCTATGCCATTAAGAGATGAAAAAATAAGTAAAACTAATTCTGAAAGATTCATAATAATAATGAGGTATTTGTTCATCCTGGCCTGCTAATCTCTATAATTTACGGGGAGTTGTACCGTGTTTTACTGTACTGTACTGTTTACTGTACTATACTGTTTATTGTAGTGTACTATTTACTATACAGTTTTACTAGCTATCAATAAAAAATACATTTTGTCAATAGTCTGCATATTTTTGTCAACCATCGTGGCATGACAATGACAAAACCTTGGTCAAGAAAATCCATGGTGCAGACAGCAGGGGATACTGAATACATTATTTTCGCAAGAGCAATGAGAGGTTAAGAAAAATCAAGCTTATATATGATTTGAATTCAAATGGCCTATTCCATTTTCGAGCACATAATCGATACTCGTTTCCCCAAACCATTACATGACATAATACAAACAGCTTAAACAAAAGGTTATTAAGAATTTACTCAGATTTGTTAACTGGTTCATCATATGAGTGATGTGTTTGATGTTTTATTTGTAGTTGAATTAAGCTTCTACTTCATAAATATCCAATTAAGAATAGATTAACTTTCTATTGCGCTGATGTTATATCCAGATTGTTTTAATGATCTTTTTACTGTTAGTTGTGTTAAGAGCTGTTCATTTCGGTATTTCAGTTAAATAACATTGTTGAATTACAAATAGCTTCTTTCACAAGAAGATAACGTATTAATAATATGGCTGCTACCAGAACCACATCCAGTATTTTCAGTTACAGGGGCGTGTTCCTCAGTAAAAATCTCAATTCAAATTTTTTAATTCTGTGATTACATATATTAGGTTATAGTATTGAAAGTGTTCACACACACACACATATATGTGTGGATGTAAAAAATATATAGAAAATAGGAAAGAACTCGTTACGTAAATAATCCAAAGTTCTTTGGTATTTTTGTTATTATTTTTTTTTTTATCATTATATTTAAAAAAAAAACAGTGTTCGATACAAAAGTAGAGCCTAAATATAATTATTTATTTAAAAAATTCCATCGCTACATAAAAGTTCTCATGTTTCAAAAAAAGTGCTGAAAACTTCAATATAATTATTTGAATTAAATTGAATTAAAGTACCAAGCTCTGTTCCATCTTCAAGCGAAATTTTTTTTTAATAATTAATTCTTGAAATTTACGCGTTTTTTTAAACATATTCTTTATTAAAATTAAAATTACTATGGTAACGGCTAGAGCAATTATTTAAAAAAAGGGCGTAAGGGTTAATAATTTGTATCAATATATATATATATATATATATATATATATATATATATATATATATATATATATATATATCATCGGCAAATAAGTTATATCTTGAGGAAGGCTCTTGATTGGGCCTTCAGTTTGTTGAGAAGTTTATTTTTCCCTAATTTTTTTGCATATTCTCAGTATTGGAAGTTCTAAAGAATTGCCGTTTGATCAGGGTTGCACGGAACTTTCTTTTCCTCGCTGCAGCCTTAGCTCTTTTGGTTGCAACCTGATCCTCAGTTGGCGGAAAATTCTTTTTGGGAGGCATATTACTGCTGTATAGGATAGGCAACAATAAACTACAGAAGAACTCAAAATTGATCGCCGCATTTAAGTATTGCATTAATATTTAGGCTTACCTTTTAAAAAATTCAATGATAATTCTTCTACGCTATTTTAATTCAAAGAAAATTTGATGTATGTAGGCTCTTACCTTCCGTACAAACAATTACTTTTATTTCATGAGTGACTTTCGCTGGATTTCACAAGAAATTTTGACTATTCCAAAATTTAATTTCGATTATTACAAAATTTATTTCCAAGTTATAAAAATTGTTATCGTAAAAAATTTCGTCGCAAAAAAATCACGTAAAAAGCTCGTATGATATTTAGGCTACGACCTCTAGGGAGCAGTTGAAAAAATTTTGACACACTGACACATTCGCCTTTATTTATATTGAAGAAGAAAAGATTTTTAAAAGTTAGAGAGTGGTTTCCTTTTAATTGGAAAAAAATGCGACACAGACATTTTTATCATTATATATATATATATATATATATATATATATATATATATATATATGTATGTATGTAAGCATTCAACCCCAAGCAAGGCGGGAAGCCATTAGCATGCAAAAATAAACAGAGTAGGAGCGAGAATAAAGAGGAAATGATAGAGGAAAGGATGAAGAGAAAGTTAGGTGATAGATCAGGGCAACTAACTGGGGACGTTGATTGACGTTACATTTGAATAGTTGGAGATTATAGTTATCAGGAAAACAAGAAATGGAGAGGGATTTCCACAGGCAAGAAATGCAGACATCAAATCTATTGGAGTAGAAGAGGCGGCTACATTTAACAGTTTCGACAGTGAAATGGGTGAGAATTCTTAGATGACAACCTAGTTGAACGCTTAAATTTATGAAGTCTGGGAACCAGCATTCACAGCTCATCGGAGCAGTTACAGTGAAAATATTTGTAAAAAATTTTTTTAGAGAGGCAACGGCTGCAGACAAGATGCCAGATCAGGGCCAATTACATTGCATATCCGTCTTTGGATTTCATCAAGGACCTTGAGACAATTTGTTGGGGCGCACCCACCTTCTAACTAGTAATGGACTGGTCCCTCTTATATAAGTCAGCTCTAAAGAGAGAGAGTGACAGAGCGTCAGAGAAAAGAGTCAGCAGTCCAGATAAGCTTACCCGGTACATACCGTTGGACTATAGATTTTGGATATTGTTTCGTACTAACCAACCTTCGTTCTACTAATCACTCTATTGTTAATTGCTTTTATGAATATACCAGTATTTTCCTCTACAACTGTGTTTGTCTTGATTCATACACCGACACGCGGGAAAGTCACAACATCTCAACACAATTAGAAGGGGGCTCCAGACCCTATATGGCAGCAATATTCCATGCAAGGGCGAATGGTTGATTTGTAGATTTGAAGGATCGACTCGACGAGAAAAATTTCCTGGCGCGGCACAGGGGAGCCAACTTGCCTTGCGGTGGACGAAGCTATTGACTCAACGTATTCGTTCCATCTAAGGTCAGCGGACAATGTGAGACCGAGCAGTCGCAAAGAGGTGCTTTCGTGGAAGTGAGCGTCAGACATTCTAATGGGAGGCAGGGATGGTTCCCTCTGGTGAGAAATAGAGAGCAGCTTTGTGTTTGAGGCATTAAAGTTAACCAGCCAATTTCTGCCCCAGTCCACAACCGATTGGAGGTCCTTTTCAAGACTAACGGCCACGCTAGTTTTGTCGGCGACACTAGATTTGTCTTAGTGGCAGGAGTAAATAGTAGTGTCGTCCGCATAGATGCCTACTTGGGAATCTATGACATCAGGAAGATCGTTAATGAAGATAAGGACCAGAGTAGGGCCAAGGATAGAGCCTTTGAAAAACCTACGTTCGTGGGATAGGAGCTGCAGGAGAATCGACCTTCAATGTACAGTTCGACAGGGACGATTGCATTGTCGAACAATCGAACTGTAATTCCATAACCCAGAAGCTTGCGAAGAAGGTCGGCAGGACAAACCCTATGAAACGCTTTTGGATATATATATATATATATATATATATATTTATATATATATATATATATATATATATATATATATTTGTATATATATATATATATATATATATATATATATATATATATATATATATATATATATATATATATATATTTGTATATATATATATATATATATATATATATATATATATTTATATATTTATATATGTATATATAATAAATGCAAAATATATATAAATTTAAATTTTTTTGTTTTTTGTTTATTTGATATGTAGAATTGTAAATTCAAACTTTTATTTTCAAAGTGTGATTTTATAGTGTCTATGAAAGAAGATTTAGTAAACATAGTTTTTCGTCGATTCTTATTTGTATTTTTTTCATAGTCTAAAAAGGAATGATTTTTTTGAACATGCAAAAGAACAATCGCGTAAAGTCTGTCTTCACTCATTCAGCGCCTCATTCGATCTCTCTCGTGTAAGGGTGTTTGCCTTGCCCCGGAATCCTCCCCTGACTTATATAGACAATGTTCACTTCAGCTCTCAGTCGATTTATTCGTCTTAATCTCATAGAACACAAAGCTAAAATGGAGGAAAAGCAAAAACATTGTGCTATACGAATATTCTAAATGAGCGTTAGTCTAACTAGAAAAGCATTTTTCAAAATCCTGATTTGAAATCCAACTATCCCAGTCACATTTAAAGCCATGTCACAGATTTTGGTTCTAGATATTTCTATTTTCTTCTGTATATCACGAAATGTTTTGAACAAAAATTAAGGGGAAAAGGTGGACGTTGCATTAGTACACGTTTAAAAGATTGTTTTTCACGCCTAGCAGATAATATGGTACAAATTTTCAAAAAAGAAAAAATACATCGGGATGTCTATACTATGGATGGTCGTATTATACTCAAGGATATAATTTATTCCCTGGTTTTGGCTTCAGAAACACGAGGTTGTATTATACTCAAGTCGTATATTATTTTATATTAATTGTAGGTACCAAACCTCTTACTTGAAACAGTAAAATACAAAATACATTCAGCACACTAAATAAGGCACAAAGTAGACAGGTGTTGATAACAATTGTCTGCAAAAGGTATTAGATATTTCGGCAAAATTTATCCTCTGGGAATCAATGTAATTGAACGCTGTTTGTCTCAAATGGAGACAATTCACTGAAATTGATTACAAAAAAAAATTAATAAATGGAATACACACGATCTGTCATGTTTTGATAACATTAAATGTTACAACAAAGGATCTGTCTCCGAAAATAAGTTTTGAAACGGAAATTAGGAAAAGAAACAGGCAATCCGTTTTATTTATATTCTTTAGTATTGTGAGAAATAAAATATTTTAATGAAATATATGTACGACATTGAGATTTTAATGGATGATATGGTACAAATTTTCAAAAAAAAAAAAAAATACATAGGGATGTCTATACTATGGTTGGTCGTATTATACTCAAGGATATAATTTATTCCTTTTGTTTTGGCTTCAAAACACGAGGTTGTATTATACTCAAGTCGTATAATGCATATGAAAATACGTTAATTTTCGTGGTAGTTAACTTGGGAAGCCATATTAGAAAACGTAGTAAATATCGAACTGTTAACGATCTATAAGTAAGTCTGAAATGTTAAGCATCGCTTTGTGAAAGATGGTCCGCCTATTTTTTTTTTATTATTTATTTTTATCTAATATAGACTAAATGTTTACTTTTATTGGTTAAAATTCAGTCAGCAATGAATTTGGATTTTGTTATATATTTTTTTTTTATTTCGAAGTGTTGATGGACCCTAAGACAACATTTTAAATTTTTTCATGGGCAAATAAGATAGATTTCTATGCGATGATTAAAAAGTATCAATCAAGCATCGATATGAAGAAACACAATGTTGATACTGAAAGGAAACCTCAAGAACTGCTACAGAAGATAGTGAAGGAAAGCGAGAAGAAAGGACTAAACATTAATTGCAAAAAGACAGAATAACGGTTGCTGGAACAGCCCAACCTGCACATTACAAATTAGTGTCCATTGTTGTTTGAATAAGATAAATGCTGTAAAATTTTAAGTTCAGCTCATTTAAAGATGTCGACTTTATTTGAAAAGTTTAAGGAGAAAAGTCATTATAAATATGAGAAAACTAGCTAGTCAAACTGCTATGCAGATGACACAGTGTTGATAGCAGACACAAAAAGAAAATCCAAGAACTCCGACAGAATTTCTAAGCATATCTTAGATGCGGAACAAGGCCGAACATATGGGGCACCCAGTGAGGATCGAATTCACTATTCAGTCGTAACTGTTCTTGCGAGACAAGCTAGCTAACCATTACACCAATTCGAGTTGGCCATCTGACTGAATTTAGTGTAGGGAAGCGAGAAGAAAGTAATAAATATCAATTGTGAGAAGACAAAAGGCATTGTTTTATTTTTGGCAAAAAGGAACATCCCGATATGCTAATTAAAAATTGTAGGTACAAAATCAAACAAGTACAAAAATTTAAATATCTGGGAAATGTTATTACAGAGGACGGTATGTGTGACACTGAAGTCCGAATGGAGAATAGGGATAGCGAAAGATGCCCTCAAAAAGCTAAGCAAAATATTAAGAAACAAAAAAAATTTCATTAGAAAAAAAAAGAAAAGAGAACTGAACAATTACGTCATATCCGTCCTCAATTATAGCGTTGAATGTCACGGATGAAGAAGAGATTTGAAGCAACAGAAATGTCGATGTACAGAAGGATGTTGAGAATAACATGGACCGAATATGCAATTAATAATGAAGTTTTAGAGAAAATGAAAACAAAGGACACATATAAATAACATCAAAAACAGACAGTTGAAATATAATGAGGAAATAGAGCTTTGAAAATTTGATACTCACAGGACAGATTAAAAGCAAGAGAGATAGAGGACATCTTATGCTTACCTAGCTAGCTTGAGTAAATTAATGGTGAAAAAGGCTTAGGAGAGATAAGAAAGATAAAAAAATATTAAGAGCTACAAAGGATAAGAAATTGTGGAGAGCCATGATCGCCTTCATCCTGAAGAAACACGGTACATAGAAGAAAAATTATCAGACATCATTAAATGATTTTAATGTCATTAGGCCTGATTAATCTGACTAAAATCTGTTGGGATTGTTTGTGTAAAATGAGTGTGTCTGTACGTTTTTCATGTATATGTTTGCGTACGTTTCTGTCTGTTGTCTTCGCAGTCAGCACTCCATCCAATTGTTTGCGAAGGTTTAATTGCTATATTTTTGTTTACTTTTAGATCTTTTTTCCTATTTTCACGAAATCGATATTTGTTTTAGTATAAGATGTTTGTGGGCGAAGGTTATAACGGAATGTTATTGACCTGATGAATTCTTGCATATTTAGCACACAGAGGAAAATGTAGTCTTCTCGCAGCGCAGATTTTGTTTTTAGGATATGAAACTGGATGAAAAATTGCAAGCCTCATTCTGGAAAATGTTCAAGTGGTTTGAACATATTTGTTTGATTAAAACAGCAAAGAAAATATTTTCTACAACGATTAAGTTCATACGTTAATTATAAGTGGGAAGAATTACTCAGGGCATCTCAAATAACTTGAATTAAACTTATGAAATACATTAAACGTTAATGATCAGTTTTTTCGTCAGTCATAAGATATCACACTAACCCATAGAAAGACGTTCGTATACACAACAATACACACACACTCCTCTCCTCTCTCTCTCTCTCTCTCTCTCTCACACACACACACACACACACACATATATATATATATATATATATATATATATATATATATATATATAAGTGATTTTGAAATCATATAAATGTAAAAATAGAGCCATTTTCAGAACACAGGGATCAAAAGAATAATCTCATTAGCGAATGGAAGCTTCAATATCGCCCTGAGACATCTTCTAATTGAAGAATAAGAAGTGTTATGTTCATATGCACAATTATATATATATATATATATATATATATATATATATATATATATATATTTTTAAAATTGCTTTGATGTGAGGTAAGTTCAGGAGACATGTCTTGGCACAAATAAGCAGGAGACACATAGTTATTGGAAATTTATATATATATATATATAACTTTCGCATTCTGGCAATGAGACCAGGTTTCGAATCTCACTATGGTCGATTTGTCAGGAAGGTGACTTCTTGATGTTATGAGTCTGGAGGACGCGATCCCAACGTGCAACACATTTGGAAAGTGCCTATAAAGCATTACCATGGGTTGACGCAAGCATTGTGAATGAAATTGGGTAGACAGAACCCTAGCACGAAGTCACAAGCCATTGTGATCGAGATTTTGAGCGTGCTGGCGCTATCGCACAGAAACTGTAACTAAGGTCCTCTCTGCATGGTTGCAATATCAAACACAAATTGTACTGGTAGACGAGCATCCTCCGATACAAGTGGCCTATCATCCATATATATATATATATATATATATATATATATATATATATATATATATATATATATATATATATGTATATTTTTTTAGGCAGCAATTCTTTATTTATACATGTTTTGTTAAAGACGACTGACAAGATACTGCGATTGAGTTTTTTATTTAATTTTTCTTGTGTTGCTGCAAGTGTTTCCTTTTCTAGCCACAAAGTGTATAAAAACTGTTTAAAATTTCTCCATGTCTGAGCACTTTTGGCTATTATTTTAGACATTATCAAGGGCGATTTTTATTTTTTTATTTTTAACTAATTATGTATTTTTTTTTTGCATGTATCTAAACCTATAGGAACGATTTATTTTCCGAAAACGGCCAGCACATTATGGCTGTGCTCATAATTAATTTTATTGAGTGCTGGATTTTCCTTTCTTCATAATTATGGCTTCCATTATTTTTAATCCCTTTTCATGTGGATGACGCTATCATACTTGTACTTTCTACTAGTATGATTTGGATGGTGTCTAGTCGGCTTTTGATTGTGTTTTAATGAGTCCTAATAGAGTTATGTAGGTGTAACGTAAGTCGACTAGATAGGCATATAATCGTGTGACCAATGTGCTTTATGTGTTTGATTTGATCAGGAGACCAGTTCCTTAAGGGAACACAGAAAAATTAAATAAAAAGCTGAATCTCAGTACTTTGTCAGTCGTCTTTAACGTAACACACACACACGCATATATATATATATATATATATATATATATATATATATATATATATATATATATATATGTGTGTGTGTGTGTGTGTGTGTGTGTAAGCAAATGTAAATGTATATAGATCCGACAGAATGAAGAAAAATTTGGAAAAAAAAACAAAAAATCCTTAAATGCAATTATGTTGTTTATGTTCAAAACAACATGATTGCATTTAAGGATTTTTGTTTGTTTTTTTCCAAATTTTTTCATCATATATATATATATATATATATATATATATATATAGTGAGAGAGAGAGAGAGGAGAAAGGGAGGGGGTAAAGAGAATGTGATAGATTAAGATATGTTTTGTATACTTTTGAGTTTTTTTTATTTTTTGAGTGAAGTTTTTGCAAATTACACGGCACCTGATGAAATGCATTTTTGCTCCTGCTTCATCTTATTCTTTATTGTTAAAACATTAAAAATTGTTAAAACTCAAACTTTTTAAATCTAGTGTACCCAGGTTTTCAGCACTTATCATCGGTACATAACTATAATCGACGCTCGCGTTTACATCTCTCTCCCCATATATATATATATATATATATATATATATATAGATGGATAGATAGATAGATATTGAATTTCAAAAATAATTTTTCGATCAAAAAGAGCCTAGCATGAAGAAAAACGGCCTCAACTTGATGAAAAACTAATATCTATCATCAAAATGTCTGTTATTATTAAGAAGAAAGATGCGTGTAACTTAATTTTTAAAATGATTGCGAGGACAATTATCTCCCTTGCTTAAAAAGTGTCAGTCAGTCAGTTATGTGCTATCCGTGATACACGCTTGGGAGATTATGTATCTTTCGACACATGACTGATGAGGCAGATTTTTTTCTCGCAGTAGGTTGCCATTTCTTTCTGCGGTAGACCAGTTGTCATCCAAAGCTATAGAAACCGGTCTCTCCTGCTATTTACCCATAGCTGTTGGGAGAAGAAGAGGATTCGTACCTTTTCCAAGGGTATTAGCACGTAAGTAAATGAAATGCATTTGACTAGAATTCGAACTCGGATCTCTGATTGCTCAAACCGAGCCGCTATCCATTACACCAAAGATGCAAACAGAGTTTCGCGTAAGACCTGGCGGAGACATGCGATTTCGTGGTTCTAACTGTCCCATTATAGATTTTTATTTTAAGAAAAATAGCCCAGTAACAAACTGAATCTTTAACATATATGCAAAATTTCATCAATATTTGTATCAGACAAACAGAAATTTCTAAAGAATTAATTTTAATCTGCCATTTTATTATTTCAAGCGTTATTGTATGGATAATCGCATTTTGTGCAGGATATAATCCACACTATTCAAAATAAAAATAGGGCCACTATGTCAAATACGAGGATATATATATATATATATATATATATATATATATATATATATATATATATATATATATATATATATATATAAGTGATGGATTTTATTTATTATTCCGGCAGATTTTATTACTTAAATGTTATTTTTAGTGGGTACACATATCTGAGTAGAAAGTCCGTTTATTTATTAAATAGTATGTTTTTTTTTGATAAATATCATTAAAGAAAAGTATGGGTTCTATGGCAGGATTTGAACCTGAGTCTACCTGCGTTTAAAGGCGCTATTCAGCTATACATTTTCATTGACCCACTTCGTGTCTGAGAGTACATCGGATGTAACGACAGTTTCCCCTGTCAAGAGACTATAATTAAATTCATTTCAAGTTAAATTCATTTCTATGTGCATTCTTAAAAATATTTACCAATCTTTGTTTAGTTCGGTGTCTCTTTTTCGTGTCGAATAAATGATCTTCAGTTATAGCAGCGCTGAAGATGAAAAGTACCGACATAATATCTACCCAATCTGAGAATGTTTAACAAGTTTGTTTCGTAGGTGTTCAATATTAATATTAAGATCACATACAATGATCTTGTATCAGATAAAGATATTTTTAAAAATGCCATGCCCTTTTTTGACTTTAGGCGATCGCGCTTCTGCACAGATTCTGTTTATTTATTAGATGCAAATTGACAAATTGACAAATTGACAAATTGCAAATTGACAAATTGACAAATTGCAAATTGACAAATTGACAAATTGCAAATTGACAAATTGACAAATTCTCTGAAGATATGTTGTGGTGTGGTTTCCCGTTTTTACCCTCGTGGAATCCTTTTGAAATAGTTTTTCATGTCTCAGGGAACCCATACATAAATGCATTATTATATACCGTTATCTATCTATTTCATATTTTCATCGTAGTTCTACAAAACGACATTCAGTCCGTTCTTAACTGGGGCAAAAGATGATTTGTTAATTTTAATCCTCCACATTAATCATCTGTAAAAAATCCCTCCATGCCTGATGCTAACCTTCAGGAAAGTGATTCGTTGGACGGTCCTTCGGTTAACGTTCTAGAACTGGTATGAATGAAATCGATTAAAAATAAGAAAAATAATATATATTTTTCTATATTGAAACCACGGCTGCAGGTCAGCTGAAAATTGGTTCTCTGAGTCCTGGTCGCTCCTCCTGGGTCCAAGCGTGCCGCTCCAACCCTTTGGTCAGATGATCACCAGCCTCGCCTTTCCCGACTCGCTTCCAATACCTGGTCACTAAAGCAACTATACCGATCTCCGGTCTGTCTACCCACGCTGTGTTTAGATCTTAGACAGACGGGACCAGCAGGGATCGGGGCCGATACAAGTTGAGTCCGACGGGGGTGGCAAAACACAAATAAAATAAAAACTCACGACACCAAACAAAATTGCTGATAAAAAGGGTAACAACCTTTTATATCTTAAAGTCCGTTACATAAAAACAAAATTGTTCTCAATTCCCGACCCGTTCTGTGAACTATGGCACCAAGCTTCTATCACAAAAATAGCAAAAAAAAAAAAAAAATGTCGAACTACCTACTTTCTAGAATCATGTATGTATGTCGGCGTGTGGTTCAGTTCGACATTGGGCTAATTTCTATCGGTCGTTCGCAGTTGGTTCTTCTCTTCGACGTGAACTGTATTTCTTCTTCTTCGTTTGTTTAGACTGGTAGATTTCTTGTTTCAACCCAGTGGAAGATTTCTTGCTTCGATTCAGTGGAAGATTTCTTGCTTCGATTCAGTGGAAGATTTCTTGCTTCAATTCGGTGGAAGATTTGCTTCAATTCGGTGGAAGATTTCTTCTTCAACTTGGGCTGGAAGGATTTCTTGTTTCGAGGATTCTTCTGTCGTCCGAGGTGAACTGCAACTCACGCCCAACCTAACTCCAACTTCAACTCAACTTCAGCTCCAACTTCAACTCAACTTCAGCTCCAACTGATTTCTGCCGACTGGGGTCCTGCTTATATTGACGCCGCAACAAACCGGGGTGGGTCGGTCGGCGTCAGGGGTTTCTCGATAATTTCAAAAGCCGTATTAATTTTGACTTTCCATTATCGTTATTGTTTTCACCCCTACTTTCTCACAGTGCTCTTGGGGGGGCGGCGCATATCTATTTCTCTTAGTCTCTCTCATGTCAGGTGATCGCTCTCAACCAATCGTTCCCGATCGAACCTTTCTTTCTCTTCTTTTCCGCAGCCCACGTGACCGCCTCGTCCAACAGTTATTGATCGAGGTTTTCTTTCCTTCTTCTTCCGCGGTCACGTGATTGTATTCGACCAATTGTTATTGACCGAACACCCTCTCCCTTTTGTTGGCGGGTGTGGTTACATCGTGCTGGTTTTAAAAAAAACAAAATCCGATTTCGCACCTTTTTGCACGTACGCAAAATGACAATCCTTGCCCTCTCTCACCTGGACTTTGTCAAACAGCCCGCTGCTAATTAGTCTTGACTTTTAGAAAGGATCTTTTCCGCCTTCCTGGCGCCCTCCGTGGTCCAAAAACAATTGCTCTTCTTTTTTACCTCTTTGTTTTTCCTGATAGCCGAGAATCTTAATTATCTAGGTCGAAATATCTCTACTTTCTTAACGTGGGTGTCCAATTCTTAACAGGTCAATTCCGTATATCGTTTTCACCAGTCACTTCCCCAACCCAAAGACACTTTCTCTCTGACTAAAGTAAAATTCATTTCTATTATTCTAATTTAAAAGTTACCTTTCGTTATTTTGATAAGAATTCTTCTACGAAAATGTCGGTCAGCGCTCGCGACCGATATCTCAATTCTATTCTTTCAACAAAAATTAAGGTCAGTCAGAGGCTCTGACCGACATCTGGTCCACACCCAGCGGCCTGTTTTGATATCATGTCTTTTCCTTTCTTTCCCCCTTTTGTTATTATCTTTCCTTTCTTCCTTTTTCCTTTCTTTCTTTTTTTCCTTGCTTTAGGATCGTTTAGTACATTCTTAGTGAATTATTTTCAACCCAGTTATTTTCCGTTTTAAAGAAAAAAAATTAACAACCTGTTTAATAAACTGAATAAGAAAAAATTAACTCATATTTCTATGAATATTTCCAATAAATGCAAGGTGCCATAATCCTCCCTAACCGATTTGTCATTTACCCGTAAATGACACCTAAACCCAATTACATCATTTAACATGCACCATGCATTCGTCTCATGCAATTCTATTCTACTTTCTAACATGCAAGGGTAATGTTCTTTCCATTTTCTTTTTGTTCTACATGCAATGAAATGTTCTTTTCATTTTCTTTTGTTCTATGCAATGAAATGTTCTTTTCATTTTTTTTTGTTCTATTTTCTTTTCATTTTCTTTTGTTCTACATGCAATGAAATGTTCTTTTCATTTTCTTTTGTTCTACATGCAATGAAATGTTCTTTTCATTTTCTTTTGTTCTACATGCAATGAAATGTTCTTTTCATTTTCTTTTGTTCTACATTTGTTCTTTTCATTTTCTTTTGTTCTACATGCAATGCAATGAAATGTTCTTTTCATTTTTTTTGTTCTACATGCAATGAAATGTTCTTTTCATTTTCTTTTGTTCTACATGCAATGAAATGTTCTTTTCATTTTCTTTTGTTCTACATGCAATGAAATGTGTGCGTGTGTCTGTAGGTGCAGATGTGTTCTTTAGGGGGTTTGTTCTTCTTGGTCAATGTTTTCCTCTCTGCTGTGGGAGGTTTTTCCGCCGCACGTGGTGGTCTCACGCCAGCCTCCTCCATTGGTCTTCCAGCAATTTCTTCGCCAGTTCTGTCTGAGTGAGGAACACCGCTCGGCATCTCCCTCTCGAGTTGTTGCATGCTCACTAGACTGTCGTTCGCTAATCTTCTCCTACTCTTAATCTTCCATATTATTACACCCCCGATGGCTATAACTAGGAATGTACCCATTACTATTGACCAATTTATCGCGATCTGCTCATCGTCTTCCCAAGCTACACCTTCGTCTCCCAGCGCACTTAACTTATCTCTTAAGTGATCCATATCGATCTTTTCTATTGGCTTCATTAATACTGGCATCTTATTTAAGGTAACATTGGAGAATCTCTTTACTATCGGCTCCCATAATTCTGTACAATTGACTAAGCCTCTACCAATCATCTCTATGAGTGAATCTTTTTCTTCATACCTTTCTTCCATCTGGTAATAGGGGGCAAGGAGATGGACACCCCAACCGCCGAACATCCCATGGGTAGCGACACCAGGGATAACGGTGGCCTTATTCTTAATGTCCTTGTGGACTCTCCCCACATACCCTAGACAGGCTGATATGTTTCTGGGTGGCTACTGCCCACACCCCGTCTGAAACACTGATAGCTTGTGGTAATGCCGAGTTTGTTAATACCTCTACTTGGCAGATTCTTTTGATTCCTTCTCCCCTCCCTTCAAACAATTCTAGTATGCACAGTTTGCGGTTACCAGTTTTATAGATAGGGCTCAACGAGGTACAAGTCCCCAGGGTATCATCTCTACACCTTCTAGCTTCTTCAGCTGATAGCAACATGAATTTCGTTCTCCCCGAATTTAATGCTATGTAGTCTGCTTCCACCTTGTACCTTGCTATCATTCCTGAAAGGTAACAAATTCTCTTGTTGTTATTCTTCACAATCTTAGTCTTCCTTGTCGACTCATCACTCAATCATCATTTTGTTACATTTTTTTTTTTTTTTTTTTTTCGGCTCTTCTCCCTCTTCCCGCTCCTTTTCCCTAGCATCACAGAAGGGTAATCATCTCTTTCAATTCTCTTGTTGTTATTCTTCAATAGTCTTCAGGTTTTTAAAAAATGCTCGTCTGCATCACATCAATTTCATCTTGATCATTCCTGAAAGGTAACAAATTCTCTTGTTGTTATTTTCACAATCACTTAGGTCGATTCATCATCAACTCATTTCATAACTTTTTTTTTTAGTTCGGCTCTTCCCTCCCTAACTAACCCCTAGCAGACAGAATGGTCCGGTCAGGTGTGCGTGGCGCCCACTCTAAAGGTCGTACTTCAAGACACCACTGGTGATCAATCAATAATGCCAATGATCTTCTTCCGTCCCTCGTGAGGTGCAGCCCGCGACTCCATCCCCTCCACTCACATCTACCATAGTCAGACAATAGGATTTTGGATGAGCCAGTGTCGCTATCTGTCGACACTAAATGCTCCTATTCTGCACAGCCCTTTTGTTCTACTGAGATTTGGGGTTCTTCTCCCTCCCTGATCTCATCTTCTGAGGTGATTCCTGTTCAACCTCTAACCTTCTTGCTGTGGTTAATTCTCGTCCAGGAGGTTTTTGTCCTCTTCTTCATCCCCTGATTCTTCTTCCTGTTTAGAGTCTTCGCCTTGAATGTCTTCGATACCTCTCGACTCTATGTCTAAACTTTTCTTGTTCTTTATCCTTTCCTTAAGCTGGGAAAGGGGTATTTGATCCTCCTCCTCCCACTCGCTGGACCCTTCGTCCTGTTCAGGGTGCCTCTTTTTAAAGCCTTCGACTGCTTGTTTGGACCTCTTCGTCTTTTTCTTCCTTTTCTTCGGACATGGGGGTGCGATGGCGATTTCACAGGGTCTTCTCTGCACTGATTCAGTCGACGACTGAACATCGCTAATCCCCGCTGAGGGTTCCAACTCCGTCACTCGGACTGCTTCGTTTATCTGGTCAAGTCGACCTATCTCCTCATCTTCCTCGGAGTCTTCCTCCGTCTCCATTTCTTCCGGTTCAACCAGAGTTACCTTCCTTTTCCTTGTCTTCTTAGGCCTCGGCTCGCTCATTTCCAGGTTAGCTATTTCAGCCTTCTTCAGATCATTGGCATGAACCCTCCTCGCTCGTCCTGCCACTTGATCCCATATTACATATGATACGGGGCCCGTCTGCTCTACTATCCGGTAGTACGGTTCCCATCTCTGGTCTAGTTTTCCTTCTCTCTGGTGGATTTTATAGTAGACAGGGTCTCCAACCCTCAATTCTACCACCTTTCTTTCAGCATTCACCCTTTCATTTCTTTTCTTCTGGGCCCTCTTTATTCTTCTTCTGGCCTGTACGAATATCTTATGTTGCTGTTCCAGCAATAGTTGATGATGATCTTCTCCCATATACCTTCTTCGGGGCTTCAGTAGGTTATCTACAGGCAGGACCACGTCTCTGCCAAACAACAAAAAATAAGGAGAAAATCTGGAGGTTTCGTTTATCGTAAACCTCACGGCCGCCAGAGCCTGCGTCAAATACAAGTCCCAATTTCCAGTGTTTTCTCTGACCAACTTGGCCAATACATCTCCCAAGGTTCTATGAAACCTTTCCACTTTAGCATTTCCCTGGGGGTGATATGGGGATGTTTTTATGTGCTCTACATTCAAACCTGTCAAAACCTCTCTCATGATGCTGTTCACATTCTCCGTGCCATTATCTGTTACCAATTGCACAGGGGCACCATACCTAGGGAAGATTTCGCTTATTATCAACCCGGCCACAGTTCTGGCCTTCTTGTCTGGTACTGCAAATGCTTCAGGCCAATTTGTTAGCCAATCGACAAAACTCACTATATAGTTGTTTCCTTGTGCAGTTTCCCCATATGGTCCTGATACATCCATACTCACTTTCTCGAAGGGAAAGTTTGGTACGTCTGTCTCCTCCAAGGGTGCCAATTCCTGCCTTCTGCTCTGCGACTGGCACACTACACAACTCCGAACATAGTTAGTGACTTCTCCGTACAGTTTGGGCCAATAGTACTTTCTTCCTATGAGATCACATGTCCTATCAATTCCCATGTGACCCAACCTCTCGTGGCACTGTTCCAATATCTCTGGTCTTAAACTTTTGGGCACATACAACTTGGGTTTGATTTCTTCATCCCTTCCTGAGAGATAATACAGCCTTTCCTCTATTATGGCATACTTGGTGGTCTCTCTCCTGCCTTCACCTTCTCTCTTAGAGCAGCTATTTCACTGTCTGCTTGCTCCTTTCCGATTCCTTCCGTCCAGTAGGGATCGGTTATTATCTGGGCGTCCCCTTCTTCGTCCGATTCTAACATAGGGCGATCTTTTTAGCTTATTAGAGTTAATTACTCCTATTCTATAGGCTTTATCATCTACTCCCTGTTCTACCTTTACAGATCTTTCTTCCAGTTGTTTCGGTATTCTTGAGAGTAAATCTGCGCACGTGTTTTCCTTTCCTGCCAAATACTCTATCTTACAGTGGTAGCCACTTAACTTAAGTGCCCACTGTTGAATTTTCTTATTATTTGTCCACTCTGCCTGCAATAGGTACTGCAGAGGCTTGTGGTCTGTCTTTATAGTGAAGACCGCACCATTTAAATAGTAGTCCAGTTTTTGGAGAGCATACATGATAGCATATGCTTCCCTCTCTATTACTGGCCACCTCTGTTGTGTCTCTGAGAGCTTATGGGAGAGGAAGTATATCGGTACTTCCTCTGGTATGCCTGGCACTGGTCCTTCCTTATCAGGACACGGCTGGGTAAGTACTGCCCCCACACACTGCTCACTGGCATCCGTGTATAATATCATGGGCTTGCTGAGGTCTGGATACGTCAGCAGTGGAACGGTTGTCAACTGTTCCTTTAGCGAATCAAATGCTCGTTGACAGTCCTCTGTCCACTTGAACCTAGCGTATTTCTTCGTCAGGGCCACTAGCGGTATGGCAATTCTTGAAAATGCCGGGACGAAGCGCCGGTAGTAGCCTATAGCTCCTATAAAACCTCTTACCTGCCTCACTGTCTTAGGCTCTGGCATTTCCCTTATGACCTTTACCTTATCCATGTCGGGTTTAATACCGTCTCCGTTTATGACGAAGCCTAAATACCTAGTTTCTTCCCTCAGAAACTGACACTTTGACAATTTCAATTTTAATCCGTGTTTCCTCAACCTTCCCAACACCTGTCCTAAATGAAAAAGTGTTGTTCCACTGTCTCCGAAAATATCAAGATATCGTCCAAATACGCCATGGCAAAGCTCTCGTATCCTCCTAACACTATTGACATTAGCTGTTGGAAGACTCCCGGGGCATTAGCTAAACCGAATGGCATCACTCTGAACTGAAACAGTCCCAGGTGACACGCGAATGCGGCCTTCTCCTTGTCAGCCTCATCCAGGGCTACCTGCCAATACCCGGACCTCAAGTCCAACGTAGAGAAGTACTTTGCCTTCCCTAATAATGCCAAAATGTCGTCTATCAATGGCAATGGCACCGCCAACGGCTTCGATATAGAATTCAGCTTTCTAAAATCTACACAGAAACGGTGGCCGCCATCTTTCTTACCTACTATTACTATTGGGAAGCTCCAAGGAGAGATCGATCTTTCGATCATCCCAGCTTCCAACATTTCCTCTACTGCCTCTTCTACAAGGGGTCTTTTATGTATAGGTGTTCGGTAGGGTTTTAATTTCACAGGGGTGGTCTCCGGTGTCGATTTTCATTTCGACTGTGTGGGTCTGACCTAGTTCCTTATCTGACTGGGCTACCACATCTCGATTGTTCCTTAACAGACCCCCCACTCTGGTTCTAAATTGATCCGGTGCTAATATATCCTCATCTAAGATTCCTTTTGTTTGCTCTACTACTAGCTTCCTTCGTTCCTCCTCGAATCTCACCCGATTCAGAGTTCGTAGGGGAAGTGCTCTTCCTATCTTCTCCCCTCTCCTAACCTTTATTGTCTTTTGGGCCTGGTTCACCATCATAATGGGCACCAACTCGGCTGCCTCCACTACCGTTTCGCACAGGGTTACCTCGCTATCTTCTAGGCTCTTTCCTTCTACAGGGACCAACTGCAGAGGTCCTCTCCGTACCTTTTTTTTTGACATTAACCTACCCTTTCCCGACACTGCGGTCCTAGGAGGTAACTTTACATCTTCCTCCACCACTATGGTTATCTCTTCCTCTGGTGGGCATCCCAATGGCGTTCTCTCGCCGTTCACCACCAACACAGTAGGATTAAACTCAATCTGGGCCCTCTGGCTCCGGAGCCAATCTTCTCCCAAGATTGCCTCTGTACATAGGTCGGGGGTTACATAAAAATTTTGGGTGCTTTTCACCCTCCCAATCCTCACCGGGAGCCTCACCATCCCTTTTATCTCCAGGGGGGCCCCATCTGCTTGCGTGATCTCTATGTCCGCTTCCCGTAACCTTCTCTTCCGTTTCACCCGCCTGTATGTCTCCTCTCTCATCAATGACACAGATGCTCCTGTGTCCACTAAAAGGCCCATCTCTCTACCACCTATCTCTGCTTTACAGGATAGTTCTCTCTCTTGCGTTAGCGAAGAGAACACCTGGGCTTTCTTCTTCCTGGGTCCCCACCTTTGGGTTAACCCAGCCATAGGCGCCGGTAATAATAATTCATCTTCATTTTTTTTTTATGAGGTGGAGTTCTGCGCCCCCTGCACCTGGGCGACCCCCGGCCGGACCTCTCCCGGTCTCTCATGGCCGTTTCTAAGAATACAGTTTCTTCTCAGGTGTCCTGGCCTCCTGCAAAACCAGCACCTTCTTGTCGGACAGCTTGCCGCAAAGTGGCCCGTCCGACCCCATGTCCAACATTTTGCTCTTTCTCTTTTTAACTGGGTTGGCCTTGTGTCTATCCTCGGGGGAACCCGTCCCCTATCCAAGCGGTTCGCCCACCCACTGGTCCAAGCCTTTATTTCTCTCCTTTTTAACGGGGCCACCCTCCCTCTTAATTCTGGGGTGGCCCGCTGGCTTTTCCCTGGTCCGGTCTCTTGGGCTCAGCCTTCCTTGTCAACACCGGTGGGGCACCCTTCTTCAGCCCGCACCACTTGGCCAGGTGTCCTTTCTTACCACACCTGGTGCATCTGTCCTGATTGAAGTCTGGGGGCAATCCCCACTTCGTCGGACATTCCGCCGCCCTGTGGTCCTCGTACCCACAGGTCCAGCAGACCAGCCCATATCGACCCGGCGTGGGCTTATAAAAGCCATGCCTGGTCGACCATGCCCTTCTATTGGGGTCCTCCTCCCATATTTCTGCCCGATCCACCTCTTCCTTAACCCTCTGATTCCATACGGGGGTTCTTCCGCCTACCCCCTTCTTCCAGCCTCCTGACTTGGTGTCTGCTTCTTCCCACACCTCTTCACCTTATCCCATACCCCTGGCTCTCTCTGGCCAGCTCTATCGCTGCCGACAGTCTGAGCGGTCCCTCTTTCAGGACGTCGTGCCGAACACGCTCATCACTCAGAGCTTCCACATACAGGTCCGCCAGTTGGGCCTGCATGACTGCGTTGTCCCTGACCACCTCGGGGAATGCTAATGACGATAGCCTTCCCGCTCGGGCCCCCAATTCTCCCGGGGTCTCCTCCCGAAGCTGTGTTAGTTTTAAAAGGGCCCTCATGGCCTCTATGGCCGTACCCTCGTCGGCGAACTCTTTGGTCAGCAGTTTTTTTTACTTCTTCCCAGGCCAAGCGGGGATGATTTTCCAAGAGTCCCCTTACGAACTCCGACGCTTTTCCCTTTGTGGCATCGTATGCCAGGTACAGGGTTTCCTGGTCCGAGAGCTCGTAGATGGTTCGGCTCTTTTCGAGGATTGTCAGCCAGTTCCTGAACTCCTTCCCACTACCATCAAACACTGGGACCCTCGGTCCACCCAACAGCCCCCCTAAATCTACTGACAACCCCCGCCCTACTTCTTCTTCACCCCCACTGCTCTATCCGACTCATAATCTGACATGTCTACAGAGAGCAACAATCGAGGTAGGGAAATAAACAAGGTGTCCTACCTTACAGACGACTCTGTTCCTTCTTTTCCTTTGGTCCCGGGTCGTTCTGATTTCTGCTTGAACCTTCAGCAACGGCGGTCGATCGTGGTCTTCTCAGGGTTGAAATCCGGTCAAACCATATGTGACGTGGTTGTCTCAGGGTTGATCCGTTGGTCACGGCACCACTTGTGACGGTTACACACCTGGCCCAGTGTCGGATCCTTTGGTTACGGCGCCAACGGTGACGTCGCTCCTCCTGGTCGCTCCTCCTGGGTCCAAGCGTGCCGCTCCAACCCTTTGGTCAGATGATCACCAGCCTCGCCTTTCCCGACTCGCTTCCAATACCTGGTCACTAAAGCAACTATACCGATCTCCGGTCTGTCTACCCACGCTGTGTTTAGATCTTAGACAGACGGGACCAGCAGGGATCGGGGCCGATACAAGTTGAGTCCGACAGGGGTGGCAAAACACAAATAAAATAAAAACTCACGACACCAAACAAAATTGCTGATAAAAAGGGTAACAACCTTTTATATCTTAAAGTCCGTTACATAAAAACAAAATTGTTCTCAATTCCCGACCCGTTCTGTGAACTATGGCACCAAGCTTCTATCACAAAAATAGCAAAAAAAAAATGTCGAACTACCTACTTTCTAGAATCATGTATGTATGTCGGCGTGTGGTTCAGTTCGACATTGGGCTAATTTCTATCGGTCGTTCGCAGTTGGTTCTTCTCTTCGACGTGAACTGTATTTCTTCTTCTTCGTTTGTTTAGACTGGTAGATTTCTTGTTTCAACCCAGTGGAAGATTTCTTGTTCGATTCAAAGATTTCTTGTTCGATTCAGTGGAAGATTTCTTGCTTCGATTCAGTGGAAGATTTCTTGCTTCAATTCGGTGGAAGATTTCTTGTCTTCAACTTGGGCTGGAAGGATTTCTTGTTTCGAGGATTCTTCTGTCGTCCGAGGGTGAACTGCAACTCACGCCCAACCTAACTCCAACTTCAAACTTCAACTTCAGCTCCAACTGATTTCTGCCGACTGGGGTCCTGCTTATATTGACGCCGCAACAAACCGGGGTGGGTCGGTCGGCGTCAGGGGTTTCTCGATAATTTCAAAAGCCGTATTAATTTTGACTTTCCATTATCGTTATTGTTTTCACCCCTACTTTCTCACAGTGCTCTTGGGGGCGGCGCATATCTATTTCTCTTAGTCTCTCTCATGTCAGGTGATCGCTCTCAACCAATCGTTCCCGATCGAACCTTTCTTTCTCTTCTTTTCCGCAGCCCACGTGACCGCCTCGTCCAACAGTTATTGATCGAGGTTTTCTTTCCTTCTTCTTCCGCGGTCACGTGATTGTATTCGACCAATTGTTATTGACCGAACACCCTCTCCCTTTTGTTGGCGGGTGTGGTTACATCGTGCTGGTTTTAAAAAAAACAAAATCCGATTTCGCACCTTTTTGCACGTACGCAAAATGACAATCCTTGCCCTCTCTCACCTGGACTTTGTCAAACAGCCCGCTGCTAATTAGTCTTGACTTTTAGAAAGGATCTTTTCCGCCTTCCTGGCGCCCTCCGTGGTCCAAAAACAATTGCTCTTCTTTTTACCTCTTTGTTTTTCCTGATAGCCGAGAATCTTAATTATCTAGGTCGAAATATCTCTACTTTCTTAACGTGGGTGTCCAATTCTTAACAGGTCAATTCCGTATATCGTTTTCACCAGTCACTTCCCCAACCCAAAGACACTTTCTCTCTGACTAAAGTAAAATTCATTTCTATTATTCTAATTTAAAAGTTACCTTTCGTTATTTTGATAAGAATTCTTCTACGAAAATGTCGGTCAGCGCTCGCGACCGATATCTCCAATTCTATTCTTTCAACAAAAATTAAGGTCAGTCAGAGGCTCTGACCGACATCTGGTCCACACCCAGCGGCCTGTTTTGATATCATGTCTTTTCCTTTCTTTCCCCCTTTTGTTATTATCTTTCCTTTCTTCCTTTTTCCTTTCTTTCTTTTTTCCTTGCTTTAGGATCGTTTAGTACATTCTTAGTGAATTATTTTCAACCCAGTTATTTTCCGTTTTAAAGAAAAAAAAAAATTAACAACCTGTTTAATAAACTGAATAAGAAAAAATTAACTCATATTTCTATGAATATTTCATCTAAGGGAATAAACACAGAAGGCCGGAATTTGAAATTGATTAGCATTTCCTCATTGCCTACCAATAACTGTTACATATATACAACCATCCAGAGAATATCCTCAGATACACACATCTCACACACATACACACACACACACACACACACACACACACACACACATATATATATATATATATATATATATATATATATATATAGATACACCTAGTGAGCCAGACAAACCTACCTAGGTTTCACCTAAACGGATCGCCAGGAAAGTTTGGTCTCTAGGTCTGCTCTACGGTTGTATTGAGCTCTTTTGTTAGTTAGTTGTTACTCGTATCGGGGTTTTTTATTTTGGGCTTCAGACCTGCATCTGTGCGATTTTTTTTTGTCGGCAGAAGTTCATGTTTGTAGCTCTTTCTTTTTTTAAACTTTTTTTCCTCGAGATTGATTTGATTAGCAAATCAAAAATTCGAGGGTTTTTCGAAACGAGTCTAGTTATCTATATTTATATATATATATATATATATATATATATATATATATATAATAAGTACAGACGATCCTTAAAACTCCATTATATTTTTTATTTCATGAATATACAAATATTCATCTTTTCAGGCCGAAGTTTTCTTTTTAATAAATGGAGTCTATTGATCCAGACGAAAGAAAAGAGAGAAATCAAGAAAAAAAAAAAAAAAACCGAAAAGAATGATATTAAAAGAGGAAGAAAAAAATTCAATATAAGGTTTTTAAAAAAAATGGGGAAATGAGAAAGAGGGAGAAGAGAGGGGGTGGAGAGAGAAAAGATAAGTGAGAGGGAAAGGAAAGTATAGAAGAAAAGAAGGAAGAATTAAACATGAAACGATTGGGTGCTGTGGTTAACGAGCTAATTTCGGATGATCTTGTTAGTGTAATGGTGTTGACAGTTGATATTTGCTGGGTATTCACATTTTCGTAGTTTTTCTCCACTTTTTACTTGGAGTATATATATATATATATGCCGCGTTTATTTATGTTATGGTTAACGAGCTAATTTTGTAAGCCATTGATAATGTAGTAATTATGATTCAAACATTTTGTTTCACAAGTGTGATGTTTTATAGAGGCTAAACTAGAAATATCTCCCACATTTTCAAGTAGCATTTATGTGGTTGTGTTGAACTTAGGCAAGTGGTAATGGTGTTTTCATCTAGCTAGTCTTCATCAAATACCAGCAGTTACCATCATAGCTTGGATTGGTGCACATCGTAAATTTGCAGTTGAAACATTTTTTTAAGACTGGTGAATTTGTAATTGCAACACAGCGAGCTTTTTTATTTTTATGTCATGTGGATTGATACTGTTCCGGATAGAAAATCGATACTGCTTTTGGGTTTAAAATTTTTGAGCCTCAGGTTCAGCGCTTAAAAAAGAAAGCCACGTGGAAGACCTTGAAACACAATGAAGTTCAGTGTGATGGAAAACTTTAGTAATAAACTTCAACATGGTGAATAGAGGCCACCATTTGGTTGACGTCATTTTAAATACCAAATGAATAAAATCTGTAGCCATTGGTCTAAACAACAGTGGAATTAATCTTACCTTGGACTTTTTGTCAAGTTTTAAAACTTAAAAAAAACCCGTACTAAAAAGAACCTTATCTCTTATCTCCCTTTGTTCACATTATCGACCCTCTATTTAGCTCCGCCGAAATGGTATTAAAACGTAAGTGGTTGCCGGTAAACTGAATTGAAGAGACTCAGACAAAATACTGGCAGAATAATTACTACAAGTATTTCAGTGATTTACGAAAATAATTATATTTGAGTTGGCTTAATTACTTTAATAAAGAACGCCCATTAATTTGGTCTCGAGTCAAATGTTTGTTCACTGCCTGGCTTTTTCCAAGTCTCTCGACAAAGAAATGATGTTTAATAAGATATTCATCAAAGAAATGTGAAAATGTCAAGTTTAACAATAACCAATTACACGCATGGCTTCCTTAGTAGATATTATAAATTCAGTGATCCTTTGCATTATATATAAATCTATCTATCTATCTATCTAAATCTATCTATCTATCTATCTATCTAATCAGATAGAGAAAGCGTGTAGGTACACTAAAATGGTCTATTTATAATCGGTCCGCTTTAACGAAGTAAGTTATTTAATAAGCATTGCATAGTTTCGAGGTCACAAGTAGGGGTTACTCAGGAGTATTCAACGCACGAGTAATGTTTCTGTGAGATACGCTTGCCACATATTAAATTAAAACATGCCGACCTCGTTTTATCGATTCAAGTAAGTCTTTCTTAATAGGTCCGAAATTATAGCGGTTGTTCGAGACTCTGTTTAGCATGACAATAACCCGAAATAAAGCACCTGACGTGACAGAGCCGACATTGAATAGAATAACAAGCAAGTATTGTTATGACTGATGTAATTTCCGGATTTATCCTTTTATTTATTATTCATATTGTGTACATAAAAGTGAAAATCTCATATATATATATATATATATATATATATATATATATATATATATATATATATAGCTTTTTTTTAATAATACTGACAAAAGTATGTGTACTTACATGGTGCATTCCAGAAGTTTTGAGATTTTTTTTCAAAGAGGCATTTAGTAATTTCAAAGAATTACAAAACTCTAATCTCCTTCAAGGTAGGATCCTCTGACTTCAATGCACTCATTGTAGCGCTCCAGCTACTTAGTGAGGGCCTCATGGAGGTCATTCAACGTGAAAGTGTCCAAAAAACTTGTCAAAATCCTCCACCTTCTCAATGTCTTGAAAATACTGCCTCTGAGGTTCTCCTTTAGCTCGACAAACAATCAAAAGTTACAGGAGGAAATGCTTGAACTGTAAGAGTGTGTTGGACAGTTTTGATGACCATTTCTGTCAACTTAAATCGTTATTGCATAGCGTGCTTCCAAAATGTATCACAAAGACTGCATTCAGTAAACTAGTCAGCTGCGACTAGAAGTCTTTAGTAAAATTTGTTCAATCTGAAATAACCAGTCAGCTTATTAGATGTAGTGTATGTGTATTTATTTATATATTTCCACGATATATTTTTTGTATTTTTTCTATTCCAAGTGTTGCGGGAAGGAGGTAAATCAACTTCAGTTAGTACATCTATGAGTAATTATTTCATAGTCGATTTAATAATCTATACAAATAAAATATTTATGCGTATTTAGACAAATTACTTCCAAAGCAAAATGTATATTTTTTAATCAATTAGACCCTTTACTCTTAAGTTTCTTAGATTGCAGTCTTATTTGTTCAAGCTTTTCATATGAGACACTCAGATATCTTTGTCAATTAAAATATTGAAATAGACTTTGTTGTCGCCATCTTTGTTTCTAATCTTTTTCCTCTGAGATATATTTCCATTTCACATTTATATTAAACACAAAATATGAAAAGTCTTTTGTTTCATTTTATCTCACTATTAAAATTTTTTTTTATATATATAATGCAAAAGCTATATCAAGGATATTGTCCACCTGGCGGAGGCCGAAACTGTAAATGGAGATAAGTGTAATACTATATATGAGAGGTTGAAGGTGAGAGGGAAGGACGTTTTTTACTTGCATAAAATGAAGTTAAACAACAAATATATGAATAGCTTTTTTTCTTGAATATTTGAAAACAAAGATGGAAACAAAAAGGAACAAAAAGAGGAAAAAAAAGAGAGAAAAGAAGAAGAGAAAGAAAGAAGAAAAGTAAAAGAAGAAAAGAAGGACGGAAAGAAGGAAAATAAAGAAAAAAACAGGAAAGAAAGAGAGAGTGAGAGAGAGAGAGAGAAAGAGAGAGAGAGAGAGTTCCATTGAATAGTGAGCAAAGGATTTTCAGTGCAGTAGTTAATGGTAATGAAGGACATAAGCTCACTCCAGACCTCAAGATACATACATACGATAACACGTACATGCGATAACACTGCTAAAGATGATGGGGAAATGGTCGGTTCCTTGTAACACTCCACTTCGTACATGACTCTTGTTATATTATACATTTACAAGAGCCAGATCAGACCAAAAATGGAGTACTGCTGCCATATGTGGATCGAAAGTGTCCAGGCTTCCCTTTCCCGTCTCGACAAAGTTCAAAAGCGTCAGCGCGTCCCTGTGAGTGAAGAATTTGTTTCCACCTTACGAAAGCGTCTCGCTACTCAATCGCTATTTCCACGTAAAGTTTTCAGGAAAAATACATTCTTTGATTCCAGCACTTCTAACCTTCAAGAAAGACCAGCCATGCCACAGACATTGTAGCGAACCACTTTAGTTACCAGCGAATTCCATTGGCAAGATGTAAATTTAACTCCAACAGCTTTTCCTCCAGGAACTACTACTTTGTGGAACCGACATCCAAGATGATTCTTCGCAGATACAATCTTAACCTATTCAAATATAAGACTACCCGTTATCTTCTTCACATACTTTATAAAGTGAGGCTCTTACCACTTATTCCTTTACCTCTACCTCCAGTGACACGTAGGTCTTGTACAAGGTGAACATCATTGTGAATATACCCAAATATTAAAGATGAAGGCATTGAACAAATCAAAAGCTAACGAGATCTTGCCTGTGCTTGAAGTAGCAATTGATAATACTGCAGAAAATGAGCAATAGATGGCAGTGGCAGGAAGAAATATGTGATAAAAAAATCATACATGTGGGTTAGCTGTGCGCAAAAATCTCCCATTGCAGAATACAAAGAGTCCGTATGATACTTAGTTTTTCTATCTGATGATGTTAGCCACATGAGACTCAGCTTTGTAGAAACCCTAGCCATTTAATTATCTAGTTAAGTATGTATAATACCAGCACCCAATGTGCGATATATTATATATCTATCATGTAAAGTTCAGATATAGATGAGTTAGAAATATCGAAAAATCTATATCCCATCATAACAATGTTATATTGAATAACTATATCACCACCAACAACAATATCGTTAATAAATTTACTAAAACAAATGCAATTGCCGAAAAGATACCATCTGTCCTTTAAATGGCCAATGTATGACTGAAAAATTTGTATACCGATATAGTATACATTCTGATAGCGATGCCATTTTATATATATATTTTTCCAACCTTCTTGGAAACTTCATATTTATCATCATTGAACGAATTTAGTTAATACATGAATAGCACGGCTCTCTCCAAACATTTCTGGTAATTAAAGAATGCTGGTAATACACCCATAATTATATGGGCTATATTAGCAAAAACCAAATTTTATAATGGGAAAGGCGATAGATGTAATTTAGCCTTGTAGAAAAATTAGTTTTCTTAAAACACTTAAATAACCCTAATATATTAAACGAGAAATGATGGTCACATGTAGGCATAAAAATAGTAGTTTATCGTCATACCTAGGACGATTGTTATACCAGACAGAAAGGAACTTCATCGTAGTAAATGCTTACACTTAGTATAAATATTAATTAGTATTATATATTATTGCACTTAGCATGATGCAATTCTTACTTGAAGTGTGATACAATGGACACACATGTAGAAAAAGAAGATGTAGTTTTATCTCGATCTTAATTATTTAATAATCATTTTCTAAAACATAGTCTAGTTTTCTTTAAATTTAACCGGATGGTAAAGGAACGTAAAGAGTGGATGATGAGTTTTGCAGATGAAGTAGCAATAAAACTGGAAATAGCGTATATCTTGGTGTTGGTCTATATTAATAATCATAATTGAGATCTGGGAGAGTTCTACTTCGCATGGTTCATGTGTTGTCTAGTCGTATTGTCTATTACCACGTTGAGGAGAGTAGATGGAATATGAATTGGTAGACGGAAGAGCTGAGCTATTAGACCAGAATAGAAGGATTTGTCCTAGGTATCACTGAGCTATCCATCCAGACGAGCAAGCGAAGATTGAATAAAACATCTCTTTTTTGTAATATGGGGAACAAGATTCGCGTTCTTTTTCTTCGAAGTGACATTTGTCTTTCATCTTGTTACCTTTCCCAGTATTTACTACACACTAAAGTGTCTGACTTGTCAAATTGCTTACATGCCTTGAATGTAATTTAATTTGTTGCGAGAGGTAAAAAGGTTGTTGTCGATAAACAATCAACAAATTGTTGGCTTGGAAAAAGGGCTAGGATTTTTAAAAAAGATGACGTAATAATATACATGAAAATTTCTTAGGTATAAACTCTTGATGTTAAAAGTTAACTTTTAAATATACGGACTATCTGATTTCAATATTATTTTCATGACTTAGTCATGTATAAATTAATTTATGATAAATTTATTTTGAAAGAAGAGTTGGGAGACATAATTTTGTGATGTCAGTTTATTTAATTTTATGATACTAGAATTTTTGCAAAACTTCGACGCCTGTTAAAATCCTCACACTATTTAGTATTGTTGAAGTTATTGCTAACATTTTTTGTCGAGATTTAAAAACTCTATATTTCGTTCAATTTCGCAAACTAATCGATGAAATTTTGAATAAGCTGATTTTCTGGGAAAAATACTTTGACAAAAAATCCGACTTCGCGGTTTAATAATTTCTTTAATTTAATTATATAGGACATCATGTTAAACAATATTTTTAAAGAAAATTTCTTTTTTACCTTTTTTCTTTTTAACAGCGAAGAATAATTTCTTATGATTTCTTACTCTTAAGAATGCAACATTTGACCATGCGTAAATATTTATTTCTGGAACCAAATTCCAACATTTTAAAGCCTTTGGCCTTCTGATCATTCTTGTAATCGCAGGGCGAACTGGAAACTGGATTCTTGTCTATTGGAATTGCTTAGCAATAAACTTTATTTTTAGGATTAATACCACCCGTCTTGTTCCAAACACGGTACATTGTAGTTGTCTGTTGTCGAACGTAAGAGTTGTTCCATTTTATAGGCCTTCTCGAGGATTATATTGCGCAGTAGCATTAATGACATTTCTGGTTTCAAAAATAGTTTGTGTCTTGGAATTCTGTTTGGGACTAAAGTTTTTAAATACTCAACATTTAAACGTAGGATATCATTTGCATTAGTAAGGCTATCTGTACTGCTCAACATTACCGAATTTCCTCCCAGCCAATCAGGCATTGTTGCGTTTCTATGAATACAACATGATATCAAATATCACAGTGTATGGATTAGTTACAAGAACTTTAGTATAGGACACAGATGGGTCATTCATGTACTTAGCAATATTTGTTTTAATGAGAAATTTGTTGCCTCATCTTAGTTTCTAACGTTCATACTTTGTTCTATTCAGCTTGACGCACTCAGCACTCATATTTATACCAAGGCGATTCTTGTTGGTTAAACCTATATAGTTCATGAACAAAACCAATGTTTCACACGAGTAAGAAGAACCAAAAATCAATATTGCTAAGGCCAACTATTTCATTGATGCAAAATAGATAAGCAAGAACAGCCCTTCTGCAAGAATGGGGCTATCATCTCTGATTTCTCTGGGTTCATTTTCTTTTTCTTACATAGGCTAATAATTTTACTTGCTTTTCTGATAATTTAATAGGTCACATAAATTATGGTCGATAATGTTTTTTCTTCCACAGTGCATATACTTGGAGAATTTTTGATTTTATTTCCAAGTTTCTTAGATCAACCTAATCAAACATGGATTACTTAAGATCACGAGGAGAGATTTGATAAATTGTAAGGAGGTACCTCGTTCTCAAAATTGATAAAAAAATTTCTGGCAGTAATTGCTTGGCACTCTTTACTATTGACGAATACTTTTGAATTACTCTATCTTCTCTACTATTAGTTGAAAAACCCTAAAGTTAGAAAGTTATTCTTTAATAATAGAAAATATTTTCGCCTGTTTTATTCCAGATCTCTTGAAAATATTTCTAGGTTTCTTTCAAAAGCTTTAATATGCCCAAATATCGACGGCACATTCATTGCAAAAGAACTGTGAAATCTGAAAAAAAAAAAAGAAAGAAAAGAAAAGAAAATGGCTTAACTATCTAACATTTTTGTACATGGGGTAACCAAGAAAATTGACTACTAACTTCATTCAATAGCTTGGTGAATTGACGTTTAATAAGTGCAAGAGTAGACATAAAATTCACAATTTTTTTTTTTTTACATATTTTCTTGTAATTTCAAAAAGTAGGTTTTGCACAAAGAGACTCTTGATGCAATGAAATTGAAATAAACTGGCTTACTTGTTTCAGTAATTGCACAAATCCAGCATTTTTTTCAATCCTGCTGGAAACTCAATCTGTTGTCACAGATACAATATTTCTGAGTTTAACGCCTCGTTCAATAAATTCATCCCTGATATCTTGGCCTCTCGTTTTCTTTGAAAATGTCATCAATTTGACCAGTTAATCCTTCATTATATTTCCAGAACGAAATCTCGCAACCACTGCCAAACGAACAATTGACATAATATCTATCCTAAACCCTGTTCTACTATTCCTTTACACAATCTCCTCAGGTGGGATATGTGCCGTTTTCCTCTGTTCCTCGTGTCTTCAATATGTTGCGTGAGTGACAAATTTTCCAAACCCTTTTTTTCCTTATATGCACTAGAAATTTCAACTGCCACTATCTGATGTTATGTATAAGTGTCCATTTTGTCTGCATTTACTCGAAAATTTCGTAGTTGTTCAGTCCATGAAATTTTCAACATTCACCTGTAGAATCACATTTCTGTTCCTTCAAGTCTCTTCTTCACCTGTAAGGAGACTGCCGTATACGAGAACTGATATTACGTAAGAGTTCGATAATATTTGTTTCTAACTGAAGTTTTCTGTTTCATAATATTTTGCTTAGCTTTTTGGAGTCGACTGTCGTTATCCCAATGCGCCTTGGAAATTTCGCATTTTCTGTCCTCTTTAAAAACATTTCCCAGATGTCCTAATGCTCTTGTTTACTTTTAGTATCTACAATTTGTAATTCGCATGTTTTTGGCTGTTCCTTTTGCTAACAACCAAGCATTCTGTCTTCTTGCAATTTGTCTTTATCCCTTTCTCGCTTTCGTTCCCTACCATCTGTAGAAGTTCTTCAAAACCTCCATACATATCAAATAAATAAAGAGTTTATTCCACTAATGAGTTCCTTAAATTCCAACCCTCAGATAACCTTAATTAGGTTACACAAGCTTCGTTGGGCATTGAAATCCCATTTAACAAATTCCCTGTCAAACAATCTATAGTTATACGAAACCAAGCAGCAAACCTAAAAATTGATTCGATATAATCTTTCCACTAGAAGTTAAGATTAGCTAAACTGATAGAAGGCAGAAAGGGCTCTCTCGGACGATTAAATGACAGCAGTTTTGTTTTGTGGGTTTAAGATTAGCAAGTCATTCCTTGCCCCAATTAACAACAGCGTGTAGATCATTTTGGAGATCAGCTACGAATTTGACCATATCAAACTGATCTGACTTACAAATAAGACAGGAATAAATGGTTGTGTCATCAGTAATGATATTGGTTATTGTAATTATTAACAATAATACTGCCCCCCAAAATACAATGTAGTTTATAAATCCTTGTACCATTTGGGATATTGTATCTCTAACACTAATAATCACAAACCAACATTAAATGCATATATTGGTCACAGGAGAACGACACGCCTTCTCATTTCGGCATATATCTATTAAAAGGTTCCTAAATACAACGATTGACTTAAGATAAATAGAAGTAGATCATCAAAAGCCACTGTTAAAAAAATGTAACACATGAAGTTATTATCTGAAAAAGAATTCAGCCGCATTAAAAAAAACAATGGGTATAAAGTATTTAATATTGCGTAAAAAAGCTATAAATAGAAATTCTCCAAGCGTAGCTCAGATGTGGCAAAAGGCCAAAAGTATGGGGTCCTCTGTGAGGATTGAACTCGCTACTCAGTCGCAATAGCTCTGAGCGAGACAAGCTTCCTAACCATTACACCACCTAGAGGTACATTAAAAAATCTAACAACTATTAATAGATATAAAATAATTAATGTCTTCGTTTCTGGTGTTTTTGGACATATGACATGATTTATACAGGACATGTATATTTAAATTTTGAAAATAAAAATGGCAAAGTTTCTTTTCTTTAAAACAAGCAATATTTAGTTCGTGTTATTAGTGATCGAAATGGTCGAAGGAACTCGATCAAAAAAGATCAAAAATGTGATTTTTAGACAGTTTTTCCACACTTTTATACCTTTTTCATTTTTCTTTCGGTAAAAACCCTGTCCATTGGTAGTTGTTTTTTGCCTGCGTTGTGAAATCTTTCTAAAATGAGATATGACAATGTCATAGAAAGTTTTTCCTGCTCTATTTGTTACCACTGTATCAAGCTGATATTTTTCGACAAAGACATTTTTTTGATTAAAGAACTTGAAGTATCCCCCTTTCCTTCCTCTTCCCAGAAGACATTTTCCCCCAGCCAAAGTTTTTGCTGTTCATTTTGAATCTGTAGGATCTTTTCGGTGGCAAGCTCAGTACAGTCGTCTTCCACCAACTCTTCAATAACTTCACTGTCGATATCTAAGCCCATAGTTTTTTCCATAGAGACAATATCATCAACAATAGCAAATTCCTCGACAGCAGCAGTAATTGTAGTTGTCTCAACCTCCTCAAAGTCTCGTTCTGGCCAAAATTTTCTCCATGCTGAATACATGTAACTCTTCGTTTCCTGCATTATTAATAAGATTAACACAATTCAGGATATTGAAATGGTTTGTCCAAAATTCTCTGAGAGTTATTTGAGTGTCATTAGTGACTTGAAAACAAAAAGTGTTTTTTTTTAAGTTTCTTAAAGTTTGCAATGACCTGTTGGTCCATTGGTTGTATTAGAGGAGTTGTGTTAGGTGGCAGGTGAATAAAATAAAAACATGAATAAAATGAAACTCTTCAACTAAGTCATCCTCCAAAGCTTGAGGGTGATCAGGGCATTCTCTAACAGGAGAAGGCATTTTAGTGGTAGATATGTTTAAAGTTCGGGGCAAAAACTTCATGAATCCATTCAATAAAAATTGTTTGGTTACCCAAGCTTTCCTATTAGCCCGCCACATAACATTATTCTTCATAAGATTGTTTCTTTTGCAAAACCCTCAGATTATCGGAATGGTAAACAAGCAATGGCTTGACATTGAAATCACCACTTGTGTTGCCGCACAGCAAAAAGACTGAGTCTATCTTTCATTGGCTTGTGCCCTGGCAACAATCTTTCCTCTTTAGTGATATAGGTCCTATTTAGCATTCATTACCAAAAATAATCCTGTTTCATCCCCCGTTAAACATCTGTTTGGGAGATAACCTGCTTCTGTTAAAGGCTATTATTTTTTTAGAAATGTATTCTCCTCTGACTTCCTCATTTTGACCTTTGGAGTCAGATACAAGAAAAAAAAAGGAAGTCGTTTTTGATTGGTTAAAACTAGTGTGGGAATGTGAGAGTTAGGAAATGATTTCAGGGAGTTAAGTTTGATTGGTTAAAACTAGTGTGGGAATGTGAGAGTTAGGAAATGATTTCAGGGAGTTAAGTTTGATTGGTTAAAACTAGTGTGGGAATGTGAGAGTTAGGAAATGATTTCAGGGAGTTAAGTTTTACACGTCGAAGAATGTAGACTTGGTTATTACGTGTCTCGGGGTACTTGCTCCCTAATGGAAGTGATAAGAGCGACCCCACTGGCTAATTAGAATCGTACACGTTGACGTGTTTAATAAAACACAAGCGAGAGAAGATACAACGTATGGAATCGACCTCGTCACCCAACAGCTCCCGCCTCAGCAGCACTTCCTAATTCAAGTCACTAAACTCAATCACAAATTTTTTTTTCTTGTTTGAACTCGCCGCCTTTCCATGCCTAATTACACTGTATATTTTATTTCTCTTCTTAAATTTATCGAACCAGCCTCTACTAGCTTTGAATTCAAAAGTATCACTTTCAGCACTTGTACCAGGAGTTTTCTTTACTAGGTCATTATTTCTAATGCTTTCTGACAAATAAATGCTTCAGTGACACTGACACCTGCTAACCGTTTCTCATTTATAAAAATAAGCAATAACTTTTCTACTTCTTCCAGTATCATTGGTCTTTGTTTACTAATAGCAGTCACTCTTCTTGCAACATCAGCTGCTTTCATCACTTCCTTATTTTTTAGAATAGTAGATATTGTCTATTTAGGCCTGCCGTAGGGTACAGCAAGATGTGACACACGAACACCATTTTCGTGTTTTGCGATGATTTCTTACTTCGATTGTTTTTCTCTCAACTTTTCTTTTTCCTTTACTCGTATCACTACGAGCTTTCTTTGGAACCATGACTGAGGGATAATAAAGAGAAAAAAAAAAGGCATAGTGCAATAAAATTGGAAAAAAAGCACAGCACAACACACAATTATATACAACACGGCGGTCGACTCAGATATGATTCTGTTCGGGTTAATTCGGTTCGGCTTTGTACGGCAATGCTGTTCGAGAACCGAAGCATTTTCATCTCATTCTGTTCGAAAATCGTTCTGTTCGACATGTAAGATGTTCGAGAACCGAGGTTGTTCTATATATATATATATATGAGGCAGGGCTGAACAGTTCTCCGCCCAATTTGGAAAGGTTTACTCTCCTATATTTAATGAGATTTGTGGAGGTGCTGGGTCGATATCTTTTCAGCATCCTACACGCACACACACATAATACTGACACACACATACGCATAATTATATGAATAAAGACAAAAGAAACACTTTCATTCTTACTGTCTTTTTACAGATATATTTAATTCATATGTGAATTTTCACAAATTTAAATATATATATATATATATATAATCGTAAATTACGATTAACAAGAAATAATTTTACCTAGAGCAACGTCATCTTAATCCTCTTCAAAATATTCCCCTTGCGATCTCATACAATTTCGAAAACAGTTTGTAATGTTACCTTTGGGGATCGTCATCACCTGCTTCGTTGCTTGCTCTTTAATCTTCTTTTCAGAAAGGGACAAATATATATCGTATATTTTATATTGCATTTTCAACTTTGACAAGAATTAAACTCCGTTTATAAGCAGGGAAATATTGAGAAACTGGAGTAACTTCTTATTGTTTCTATGACACTTATTTCTACGAAAGTGGCATCGTTGTTTATGACCTTTTGCGCAGAGTAAGTTATGCCATTCCCAAAGAAGAATGGAAAAAAAAGATTTTTATTTGATTTCCCTCGACGATTTTGATAACCAGCCAAGTATCGCAAGAAGCCTCTAAGTAAGTTCGTCAAACATACAAATTTTGATTTTTCTATTCAGGCATAAACAACATTGTAACGTAGTGGCAGAAATGGTTTTGGCGTATAACGCTGATATTTTCTTTTAATATTTCTTCAGATAACAGTTTTTATTTATCCAAGTTTGACAATTCCAAAATGATGTATGTTTCTAGACAACCCTAACACAAAATGTAACATAAAGCGCTCTGGTTTGCTGAAGAGATTAGTTCAAGAATTTGCGTGGCTTTAAAAACTGGAAGCCAATAGATGCTAAACTTACTATTCAAAAAAATGAATTAATAATTCTGGTAGATGGAAATATTTCTGGCATTGTTTCAAGAAAAAAAAAGAGAATGCATGTGATTTATATCTGGACATTGCATTATTA
>CAHIKZ030003880.1:32500-56911 GCA_903632075.3 Acanthosepion pharaonis | reverse complement strand
ATCATTTGTAAATATAAAAGTTATTGGGGTTAAACTTTAATATACTATAAAATTTTTTTAAAACTAAAACTTAAGAAACATGTAATATCGTACTGAAAGTTAAAATTATTCAACTTTCAGAAATCTTTCTATACATAGATACCGCATTTTTCACTGTATAAGAAACACTTTTATCTTTAGGATTTGATGCAAAAATTTGATGAGAAAATATCTGAAAATAGGAATAATATATAAATAAGAAAGCATAAGGGCTAAAAACTAGCTGTTATACCCGAATTTTTAACAAATTGACTACAGTCTTTCGGTGTTTCTATTAACAAACCATTTAAGAGCAAAGAAAAAGAAGAAAACTGAACAAAAGTATGCAACAGGAAGATTTTGTTCCGACTCTTACTTGATGAAGGAAAAATCTGTTTGTTCATCTATGCATTTGGGTGATGAATTCATGGGAAAAACAATTGATATATTAAGTCCTTTAGCGCAAAGGATGGGACAGAGGATGATATTCTCTTTTATCTTAATATTGGATCATTGATAGAAATGTTTTATCCCTTTACAAGCGATCGTGAAATCAATGAGTATTTTGTAGGGTTTGAACCAAACTAAACATTTAACTTTTTTTTATTTAACCTATTTTTTATGCTGATGTCTTCAGTTCTTTTGTGTTTACAAAAATATACGCTAATTTCAAAATGGCTGATCCAATAAAATTCTTTCAAATATGATTAGATTTTTACTAGAGAGGTTTCTTCAAAATGGATACATTGTTCCTTCTTATATTCTGAAAACTCCGGAAAATAAAATATTGCATACGAATGACCTTTTCTTCATTGCATTAAAACAGTTTCAAAATACTGATAAAAGAACACATTTATACCTGTTGCGTGGCAAACACAATCTTTGAATGAATAACCACTATTAATTTCATGCGAATATTCACATCAAGTAACAGTGTAGACTTGACATCTTGCGCATGTCAAAAATAGAAACCCAAACTTTACGTCAAGTTATCCACTTTTGTGGTCAATCAACTGAAGACCGACGAATATCCAAACATCTTTCTCTTTGCACACTCTCTTTTTTCTTTCTACGATTCGCTTTCTCTCTTCCCGACACTCTCTCACGTTTCTTTTCATTTGTTTTTTCGGACGGAAGTTTTTGTCCCCGCCGAGTGTCAAACAATGCAGATACGATACGGACGTAAGAGTTAGACGAAAACGTCTTTCGTCATTTGATGTAATTCATATTACCTGAAAGAGATCTTGTTTTCGGTATATAATGCTCTCATTAGACCGGCGGAAGACCAGCAGCGGTGTGACCTGCAGAGTGCGTGCCTCGAGTCAGGAGACGAATGCCCAGACTTAGAAAGTAGCGCCAGTTGGTGATAGACAGAAAACTTGGCAGAAACACTAACAGTTATCGAACCAGCCTATCCAAAAATCCTATATATATATGAACTTTCTGATAGTAGGAAAAAAAAACGACATATATGCAAATATATGAATACAGGTTTATAGAAAATATATGAATATAGGTTTAGAGAAAATACATAGAAAATAACATAAAGAGTTGAGAGGGAATTAACTCGAAGAAAAAAAACTAAAATGACTTAATTCAGCGAGACAAATGTATAAAAATGGATTGATAGAAAATTTTTCCAAGTTAGAGTAATAGATTAATGGATTATTAGGAGGATTTGGTTATATATATATATATATATATATATATATATATATATATATATATATATATATATATACTGGAATTCTCCGTGGTTTTTATCACACTATTGGATTCTCCTTTGAGCAAGGATGTGCAATTGCTCTCTAAGTTTATCAGAAGTATCGTGATGAAATCGATCATAAACGAAAATGACATGTTCATCATTAATCAATCATAGCTATGGATCGGAAGCTCATGAAGGATTGAAATAAAGTTCAAATACATATATATTATTCCAGGATCATTTTCCAACTTATTCAAGATGATCTTCAAAAATCTAATATTCTGTCCGGGTGTAACAAGGTGCTTCACAGGTTTCACGTATGATTACATTTTCGAGTTTTTTTTTGACTGCTCTTTGGATTGTCATAGCTGAAACTCCTCTTCCACGTGCCAGACGTCTTATGAATTGAGTTGGATCTTTTCTAATTGATCTCTTTCGCTCTAAGTTGAAATGACGATATCTCTTCAGATCCAGTTTCCCTCTTTACTGTTGCCTTTTTGTTTTTAATTACATTCACCGTCCCCTTGATGATTCTGTAATGGACTTTGAAGATGGAAGCCAGAATATGAATGTTGGTACCATTACTGAAGGCATGAATGATCTTTTTCCTCTTCCTTTTGCTCAGTTGGGAAGACATAGTGGGTTTGACACAGAACGATTTTAACTTTCTTTTTAGCTAAACATCTCAAAGGTGTTTTCCGTGATTCTTACAACACATGGTGTCAAGGGTGCAAACGTAGATGAAAAAAAAAAAAAAAATTAATTAATTGTTTTTTAAATATTAAAATTTTTTGGATTGTACAATTATGCTGTTAACCAATTTGGGCACATTTTGTTGGTATGATGTTTGTTGACAGCCTAACTGTCAGGGTTTCAATTCTCAGAATAGTGGATCGTTTGCTGATGAGTCCCAAATATAGGACAAAACGGCCGTCCAGTATGCTTTCTGCATTTTGTTGAGATTCTATCAGACTCGATGAATTAATTAAATATAATTATCAAATCCTCCTAAATAATTACTAAATATATATATATATATATATATATATATATATATATATATATATATATTGTCATGAACAGAGATATAGATGGCACTGTAATTAGCAATTGATAGAACATGAACTGAGATATGGAAATCCATCCGAGTTCGTTACATTCACTTGACTGCAAATAACCTCTCGACTGTGTATAAATAACAAGACATACAGTGTCCTATAACATTGGTTGGTAACCACTCAAAGAGAAGGAAAACTGAATTGAGAGCCTGAGAAGTATCGTTTGGGGACCTGTGCACCACTTCTCTGTATACGTCTCTTCGAACAAAGTGTAGTTAGTTCTTCACAAGTCTTCACCACGATAAACAAATCATATGTGTCTTGTACACTCATACGTCGAAATCGACGGAAATAAAAGCAACATTTTTTGTGAAAAGTGAAATTATGTTTTCCGCCCTAGAAAAAAAATGTCTTCCTAAATGAATTTCGTTACTCGTTAGAAATTGAAACTGCATTTCTTTTTTTTAATCTGTGAAACTGATTTCAAGCCAAGAGAGCTTAACGAATTAACCTAAGACTAGCCATTACATGTTTGGTTTATTAATTATAAAGCATCATTAGTCTGGAAATAAAATACAGGTGCTATTCTTTTCAGAAGGCCCATTAGTGTTAAGTGAGTCTTTCGATCACTAAGCTGCTAGCTATTAATTTCATATTTAAATCATGAATGTTTACTTAAGCACATGTATCTCGAAATATAACGTTTATAATAATTAACGTAAAACAGTTTAAAATCCACAAAATATTTTTTTTTTGATTTACGCAACGAATTTGCAACACACACACACAAACGCACACACACATGTTCACACACAAGTGTAATTTTTTCAAAATACATATAAAATATACATATATACATATATATATATATATATATATATATATATATATATATAAATATATATATGTTGGAATGATTTATCACTTGAATCAAGAAAGAAGTAGATACAAACACACACTTTATACAAAGATACAAATATTATCAATGATTTGGGAATGTAAGTAAATAGATGTACATTTTTTCTTTACAAAAATATCCTTTACAAAAAGATCCAAAAATACTAACAAACAACAGACTGAGTCTAATATGTTATATATATATATATATATATATATATATATATATATATATATATATATATATATATATTTATATATTGAACAATAAAAAAAATATTAAAAATTAAAATCTTCAGACACATTGGGTTATATATTAATATTCTTTCGTTTTATTATTATTTTAAATTAAATTCAATATGACTAGTTTTTGCCAAATATGGTTCATCATATAGGAAATAAAATAATTTTCTTATTGACCTTATAGAACTTTTTGTAATGAATAATTGATGGAGAAAATTGTCATTTTTTCTTGTTTTTTCATTTGTTTTTTTTTTTTTTTTATTTTTTTTTTTTTATATGGTTGAATTATACTTTTGTTGTCAATTAAAAATACATTAATTGACCAATGAATATTAACTCATTAATATTACCTTGTCCCCTTCCTTGTTCCTAAACAAAACCGTCAAAACAAATAATTTCTTTTCAGGTTCTTATCGTCTACAATATTAAAAAAAAATAATTAATTCCTCAAACAATGTTTTTTTTAAAATTTTCATGTTTGACATGAGTAACATTTATTTTTTTAATAATATTTTTGATTATTTAAATATATATAAGCATATTTATATAATATTGTTTTCACCCCAAGCTTATATAATTAGTTAAATGTTTATTTAATAATCAATGTATTTACATTAGGTGTTCTCTTTCCGCCAAATTGAAAAGATTATTTGTTCCCAATTATATTTTCTAGTATAATGGTATATTCATGAATAGACATAGATTTTCAATATTGTTTATTTAAAATTCATTGTTGAAACATATTTCTGAGTCTAAAATAAATGAATAGGGAAGGTTCTCTTTAAGAGTTTATGATATGGAAAACTTAAAATTGTAGATAGTTGGGATTTAGGATGATTTTAAAAAAGTTTGAAGTTTTCATGTTTTAATCTTAAAACAAAATTTATTATTTCTAAAAAAAATACCTGATTTTAATTTTTTTTCCATATTGTTCAGAATTTGAGTCGTGATAAGTTTTTTTTTCAATTTAAATTTAAATTTTTATATATATATATTTATATATATATAAATATATCATAAATATATTTGTATAGAATATAAGTTTTCTACATTGATAAGAAAATGGGTAAAAAAAATTAATCCATTGAAATATTGATTTGCATATATATATTAAATATAATGCCCATAAAACTGTTCTTATTGATGATGTATTGTGTTTTGCTATTGAAATATTTTATTCACTGTAAGTTATAAAAAATCCATAATTTTATGATTAACTTCTTTTTGGTTAAAAATTTTAATTTCTTTTTATATAATTCTTTTTTTTTTTTTTTTTTCTTAAATTTTAAATTATTCGTATGTGTTTAATATTGAATATATTCAGTCATATTTTGTTAATATTTATTTTAAGTAAATATTCATATGTTTGTATGTAATTAATTTTTTCTTTATATAAATCAATTTCAGTTTTTGTTATTTCTTGATTTTTACATCATACAGTTAGGGTTAACAGGCCTATATATAATCTATAAAATATATATATATATAAATATTAGTAGTTAATATATGAAAAACATCTTTTTGGGTATGTTGATTTTGTATTTATAAAAAGGAATAAAATAACGAGCAAATTAATGTTTGTGGCTTTAAATTGTCTTATATAACTCAAATCGATTTAAAATTTTTTATAAGATTATGTTTAGTCTGTTGATTCCCCAATTTTTTTCATTTTCATTTGAAATTTCTGGAAAAAAACCAAAAATTTTGAAAATGTTAAAATAACTGATTGTTATAGGCTTTAATATATTCTTTTATTCCCCAGATTATTTTATATATATATATTTGTGGTTATATAGGTATGATATATATATCCTCATGTCACTATTATATACGTTTCATTTTAGTAATATTTGTTATGTAAAATATTATATGCTATTTTTTAATTATAATCATTTACTTTATTCATCCTTAAGAAATAGAGAAAATAAGTAATTCAACTTTTTTTTTAATGTTTTAATTTATTTTTTTTTAATTTTATCAAATATGGAAGAATTTGATCATTTTTTTCCGTAAAGGTTGCTTTAACAAAAATTCTTCTTTCCAAGGTTTCAGGTCCTTTTCCAAATTAATCTTTATCAAACTTTTTCTTGAATTATCAAAATAAAAACTTATAATCATAATATATATATATATATTATATATTTATATTTATATCATTATATATATATATATTTTCAAAAATATATATTGGGTTGTATTTTATAAAACACGAAATTTTAAAATGGCTTTTTCTTTTAAAACTTTCATTAGATTTCATTCATTTCATGAATGATTAAATCAGCTAACATTAAAAATCCAAAGTTTTATTTAAATTTTTTTAAACAAAAAATTTGTGTTTTTGCTTTGATTAATTTACTTAAAACTAATTTTTATCTAAATCTAAAAATTTTATGTTTCCGTGGATTTTATATGTTTTAAAATTTTAGGAAATAAGTATTTTAAAATTTGAAAAAACATGAAAAAAAAATTATCTTTCCTTAAAAAATATATATCTAAACAATTTGTTTTGATTTTTCATTTTAATTTTGTTAATTTTTTTATTTGTTTTTTTTTTAATTAACACACTGGTGGAATTACTAAATTGGTATTCAATGGTTTTTTTTCTTTGAAAAAGTGTTTTTATGGTGGTTCATATTTCAAAATAACTAATTGTGTTTTTATTTATTTTTTTATTTTTTCAATTTTTTGATTTTTCATTTATCTTCTATTACATTTTAAATATATTATTTTTTCCTAAATTTGCATTTCGTATATGAATATTAATTTATATATAAAATATAAAATTTTCTCTCTTGGAAAATAAGGCAGATTCAGTGCATTAAATATATATATAATATATATATATATATATATATATATTATTATTTTATATATATATATTTGTGTTCAAGATTCTGAAAAAAAAATAAGATCATAAATTCAATATCCATACATAATGTTTTTTTTTATTCCAAATATTCAACAGAAAATTAATAATATATATAAATATATATTCAATATAATATAAATCTACATATATATATATATATATATATATATATATATATATATATATATATATATATATTGAACAATAAAAAATTAAAAAAAATTAAAATCTTCAGACACACTGGGTTGTATATTAATATTCTTTCGTTTTTTTTTTATTATTTTTCATTTAGATTCCTCGACTAGTTTCGGCCAAATGGCCATCATCAGGAGAAAAAATTTTTCTTTGCTGGTAGCAGTGAACTACAGAAATGAATGTCTTGATGGAGAAAATGAACTTTTGTCTGTAGTTTTCATTTGTTTTTTTTTTTTTTTTTTTTTTTTAACATGAATTTTTTAACAGTCCTTGTGTTGGTCAAACAGTCTCTTTTAAGTTGTTATTTGAGAGATAAGAGCTGGATGGATTCATGCTGCTCTGAATTCTCTTGGTCATTTTGACAGTTTTATTGGTTCCTGGAAAGGGGATCCTGGAAAGTGTTTGTGTGTGTGTTATTTGGTTCTTAGTGTGTGAGTGAGTATGATGTGTGTAAGCGTGTTATTGTGTGGTGTTATCATTATATGTATCTCTAGTTTGATTTCATTAGGGAGTGAGTGAGTATGATGTGTGTATATGTGTATATTCGTGTGGGTGTGTGTATAAGTGTGAGGCCTCAACACCTCCGTAAGCATGTCTGTCTTGTGTGGGTGAGAAATGTGGGTAGGTTTTGGTTTGTAGGGTTATATATTAATACTATCTATATTGTTAAATTTATGGTTAAGCCCGTCTGGATAGTGTGTTTTTAAACGTTGTATCCACTTATTTTCATGGAACTCTAAAATCTTTCTAATGTTATCTGCTCTGAACTTTTCTATTCTCTCAATTATAGTGAATTTGGCATGGGTTTTAAAATCGTGTTTTTCTAGGCGGAAATGTTGTTCTACAGGTAATAATCTTTCATGGGGAGTCGACTTAATTCGATTGCGATAATTATTAATTCTGTAGTGAAAGGGCCATTCAGATTTTCCTACATATTGTTTCTGGCATAGTGTGCATTCTAGGAGGTAAATTATGTTATGACTTCTACAGTTAGAATTGTGGTAGATTTTGAAAGTAGATTTAGTGACTGAGATAGTGAATGAATTCGTGTGTCTAATGTGGTTGCAGCATAAACTTCTTTTTGTTGTTACATGGTTGGGAAAATCCTGTTGTTTTTGTTGTTAGTTTATTACGGATTACCTTGTCCCCTGAAATGTGGTTACTACCTATGATTTCTTTTAGGTTCTTAGGTCTACGATATGCTAGAAGGTCGGGTTCCCCAAACACTTTTTTTAGGTCTGGTTTGAGATGGAGTATTTCCCAGCGACTTTTGATTATTTGAATAGTGGAGGCAGAGTGGGGTTGAAAGTGGTAAATACAGGGATGCGGCTGGGTTTATTTTTAATCTTGTACATTAGAGTGTCTTCTCTAGGTATGGAAATTGCTTTATTTATTTGTTCCCTCATTAGGTGTTGTTTATAGCCACGTGTTGTGAATTGATGCTCCAGATTTTCAATGTGTTTATTTAGTTCTTCATTGTTGGAACATATCCTTCTGAGTCTAAGTGCTTGTGAATAGGGAAGGTTCTCTTTGAGGTGTTTAGGGTGGGAAGACTTAAAGTGTAGATAGTTGTGGGTGTCGTTGATTTTAGTGTGTAGTGTCATTTGTAGTTTCCTGTTTTCATCTATGTAAATGAGGGTGTCTAAAATGTTACCGATGTTGTGGATTTTTCATAGTCAAACTTAATTGATTCGTGCACTGTGTTTAGGGTCATAAGGAATTGGATAAGTTTGTCGTCACTGCCCTTGTATATACAAGAATATATCATCGATATATCTTGCATAGAATACGCAGTCGCACCGATGAGGGATAGATATGGGTCTCCTCAAATTTTCCCATGAATATTTTAGCATATGATGGAGCTGCAATGGTGCCCATGGCACAACCTCTTATTTGAAGGTAGTGTGCTCCATTGAAGTTGAAAGTATTCAATGTAAGAATATGCTCCATGAGTTTTATGATAACTTCTGTGGGGGGGTCTTGTTTTCTTCTTTTTAGTAATGCTTCCTGAAGGGCGGTTAGCCCTTCGATGTTTTAATGTTTGAATAGAGTGAATCATACGTCCATAGTCACTAGAATAGAGTTCTCTGGAACTGTTTGTATGTGATTAATTTTGTTTAGTAGATCTGTTGTGTCTGATGTGATTATTTTTTTTCCTTAGCTAATGATATATGTAATAAATAAATTTGGATATTTTGGTTCTGTTTCAGTTGAATGATGAAATGACCGTACCTTCCTGGGTTGTTGAAAATGTATATTTTCTAGGAAGAAAAAGGAAGAGGTGTAATTTTTTGTTAGATCTAAAAATGTTTAAAATGTTTCCTTGTCGATTAGATTGTTGCGAAGCATTATTTAACAGTGAGTTCTAACAATTTTTTTGATATTCACGGAAGAGGGTCTGTACTTAAACATTTATAGACACATCTTTGTCAAATTGATTGTTTATTACTTTAATGCATTCTTTGATTCCCAGATCACCAAGAAAACCTTTGTCAGCCTGTGTTTGAATAGGTCATCTATATGTCAGCGATCAATTTTATACGTTCTAAAATATTTTTACGCGGCCTATATCGATTATTATATATATATATATATATATATATATATATATATATATAGTAATGTATATATATATATATTGTAATATTAACAGTATCACACATTTAATGTATCAAGTAAATTTTCCTTACATTCATTGTCATTGTTTTTATTTTTAACATATTAATTTGGAAGAAGGATTTCAGGTCCCTTTCTAAGGTGTCAATTACACAAACAAATGAGGAATAAATTTCAACACAAATATTTCAACCTTAACATGTTGATAGAAACACATTGTTACAAAAATTTATAAAAGGTAACAGACATTGTTTTAAGATTTTTGTTATATCAAAAAATTTTCCATAAAAAATCAAAAGTTAAATCATGTACTTGATTCAAATCTGATATTCCCATCCAAATATTGTTGAACTTTATCCTGAACCTTCTTGAAGGTTGTGTGTTTGCTATGATTGTCTACTAAACTAATCAAAGGTCTGTGATGTCTAATTCAGGTTGAGTTCAATAAAGGACAGCTGTGTTTTTATGACTTGTGAAATTGAAAAATTAGGATTAAGGATTCCTCCCCCAGTGGTTTGCTTTGAGGTTCTTAATTAATGAAATTATTGTCACTAAACCATGAATTGTTTGTGTGTGTTTATTTTTCCGTTTTGAAAAATTTTTAGATTTGGGTCAGCATTTTGTAAAACCATATTTTTTTGTTTTTGCTTTTTTTTTTTTGAATTTGGTTTTTCGATCCCTTTGTTCTGTTCTTAAAATTTTTATATAATCACAGCATGAACATTATTCCATATAAATTTAAAACATTTTCATTATGGTTACCTTTGATAGTAATTTTATTCTTTATTTTACAAAAATCAGTCTATTATGTCAAAATCGAAATATATATGGGGATATATTTATATATATATATATTTATATAATAATAATATGGTAATTTGAAAATATAATAAAAAAGCTACGTTTTTGGAGAGCGTCAAAAATTTTGTTGGATTACCAAACTTGTCGCGCAAAGATGTATATTAAAATAAAAACAAATGGCTTGCCCGTTTGGTTTTCAGTGAATTGCGTAAACCCTTACTTATCTAGCCGTTTGATTTAAGTATCTTATATATATATATATATATATATATATATATATCATATATATATATATATATATATATATATGTAGGATGTGATGATTTTTTTGTTGTTTTTTTTGTCCACTGCACAGTATAGTAGGGGAAGCTGGTCATCTTCCGTAAGAAAAAAGATCCCTATGACGCAATTCACTCAGAGTGTCTGAATGTCAATCTGGGGACAGTGCAGAGAATTTGGAAAGAGTTGGCTAAGTTTAATGAGGAATAAAAAGTTACGACAGCGCGGAAAAACTAAGTCTGATTGATCTGATAAAAGAACTTGTTGGAGAGTGCTTCAGAGTCGACACAGCAATTGACTTGAGAAAGTAATGCTACCCTGTGTCAAGTGAGTGGCTGCTGGAAGACTCTATGTCTGGTAACAGGACTCTGCATCATGGCACATAAGCAGGAGAACTCAGTCATGTCTTCCAGACAATTTCTGAAACCACATCACCCCTTACATCTGGTAACCTAACTCCCCAGACTGCAATTCTCCATGATTATTATTATATGTGGCGCTTTTGAGCGAGAGACCAACAAAATCCATTGTAACATCAAAGATGAATAAGGCAAATATTATGGCAGTATTCACCAACTTATATAAGGAAACCGCTCAGAAGAAATACAGGAGATTCCAAAGTCATCTGAAGACTGTGGTTGAAGTCAATGGCAATTTAATTGAATACATTTATTCTTTGGCATTTCATGATATTTTTGTGAAATTTTGGTAAATATATCTGTTAAAATGAGATGTCAGTGTTATATTTATTTTTGCCTAATTTCGACGAAAATCGCACCATGTACATATGTGGGTTATATATATATATATATATATATATATATATATATATATATATATATATATATATATATATATATATATGATACAACTGGTTATGTGATATTTTTGTGTTTCTGCGTTAAAAATTAGGTTTCCGTTAAATAAAATGCATCGTTACACTCTTAACTTTTTTTAACTATAAGTTCTACAGCATGTTTTTAATTCAGCAAATAACCGCATTTTATTTCTTTCTGATTGTTTTTATCACAGAGTTATCTCCCTTGGCTGTACGTGCTTTACACGCATACATTTTTTTCTAATGCAAAACTCCGCTCTTTTGATACTCGCAAATGCTACCGGCGTTCTGTCAGTGAACACGGAAATCTCTTTCGTAAAATACAAGGAAATATGAAAAGCTAGCATTTTGCGTTGCGGAACTCGACATTTGCGTTCTAACCGCACTCAAACGCTCTTTCCTTTGAAAAAAATGAAAATAAAAAGTAGATATATTTCAGTTGACATACACATTAGCATTTGGCGGTGGCCTTTATAATTCTTTTCTTTTCTTTTACTTTTGTTTTTTTGACGAGACTCTAGAATCAAATAATAGCGAGATGGAAAAAGTGTCTGGCGCAGCGGTGTGTGAATTTGAACCGACACGTTTTGTGTGTATTATTTGTTCTTACCTGTCAATATTTTTTTACATGTAGGCGGACATGTGAGAAGCTGTCTAGGTGTCTTAGAGTCGTGACGTTATTGATATTAACAAAGTGAAATATCTGTAAAATACTGTTTATTGGCTTGTAACATCACGAAATTACAACTAAGATCATCCCAGTTTCCATGTTCTCTTATGCTTTTTAACCTCCCTCGCTCTCTCACTTTTATGTGATACAATTTGATTGTCTATTTGTTTACTTACTCCTCAACTAATACAAATCCCATCAGCTTCGAACTCGGTTTCCCAATTTATTTTGATTTAGGTAGAATGTTTTTAAATCGGGTTTGCCGTATACAAATCCAATTTACAATGTCTCTAAACGTTGAATGTTTTAGCTATTTAAACTAATCATGCAATGTCTGCGCTCGGACTATATTTGCTACTGTGATCAACTAAAGTTTCGTTTTCCGCAGCAGGGGAAATATGGCCATTTTTTTTCTAATTGGGTTGATGCAGAGTTAAGATGGCATTCAAGTGTAATATCCTAATGATTTTATCGTTTTCTGCTTAAGGCGTTTGATGTTATATTTATCATATCTAAAATAGGTGACAACATAAATATTCATTTCCTTCAAATCTGTTGACAGAAACAAAATAATGTAAGCTATATAGAAAAATGATTTGTTTTGGAGTTAAAATAATAATTAAAAAAAAACAACCTTTTTTAGTATGTAATGATCAGTACACAAAGCAAAACCATGTATGAATATATAGTTTATATTGCAAATACATAATTTAAAATATTTTATAGTCTAAAGTAGCATTTAACTTTTCGCGTTACCTTTTCTCCAGTGGAATATTTTGGCTACAATAAACGTCGCTTTTCATGCACCACATCACAGTATCACTAACTGTGCTCACATTCAATGTTTTGTTCCCATGAATTGTTATTAACTCAATGGATGTTAAAAATGCAGTTTTTTTCCATGTTACATTTCGTACGCACTTGTGAAATGTAACAGGTGCCAATTTGGTCAACTGATGTCCGTAACAAGATAAAAAAATGGGTTGTTGTTGATGATAATAATGATGATGATGGAATGGTTCGATTACTTTCAGACCACCAACATCTGTCTTCGACGTCGTCGGCTTGTATAATAAAGTAGGTTGCATTATTTTCGGATATACTGATATTTTTTTCATCATGCGTAATATTGTCCTCATAAAAAAGAAGAAATTTGTTACATACTGATTATTAAAGTTATAATTACTCGCAACTAAATACTAACTCAATCAATGTAAGCTCACAAACTTATGCCGACTAACCCACATTGCATAGAATTAAACCGTTTGAAGACTTTTATTTCTGAAGCCCTCTAAACTGAAATGCCAAAAAATAGGAGACACTAGTATCCAGGATGATTATTCCTCTTCATTTGCAGAAAAAAATTATAAAAGAATGTATAAACGGAATATATAAGGTGTTGTGGGTAAATTGTTGTCAATTTATATTTTTAATTTCGAGCATGGGCGTTGTTTTGTTTTTATTTTGTCGTCTATTATACTTTTATAATATCATCAGTTGAGCACCGTCTATGAGAAAAAGTGCACCATGACCAATTCACATCTCCTGAAATTTGAAAGCAGCATGCTGTATTATTTGGCACTCGCACCGGAAACACAAATACGAACATTTCAAAGTGTTTGGGCATCAATCTGAGGACAGTGCAGATGATTCGGGAAGAGTTGGCTGAGTCTAATAGTGATTACGATGGTACGGCAGCTCGGAAAACTAACTCTGATCGTTCTGATAAGAAAAGGACTTCCGAATTTGTTAGTGAGGGCTTCAGACCCAAAAATGAGGCCCGCATCATGAACCTTGAGATGGTTGTGCTGCCCTAGATCAAGAGAGTGGCTGCTGGAAAACCCCATGTCTGGTAACAGGACTCTGAACCATGCCACACAAGTAGAACATCAGCAATTAAGAGGTGGTTCCAAGCTCCTGAAAAACTCCTGATCAGAGGCCTTCCTGATGGATGTAGTTTTTCTTCATACCCAGGACGCCTCATTGTGGGACGGGTCTTACCTCTCAGCAGAGGTGTAGTCAGCGTATTCTGAAGCCCCAACCGATAAGGCGCTATTCAAGTTGATAGCTCATTCATGTATAGCGCGTCTTGGACAAATAGACGATCACTGTTCAAATCAGAACACAGCAGATTATGTCGGATTTTGAGGGCTCGTCTTGTTCAGGGACATGTGACCGTTGTTTACCTTCCACACTGATGGTTGTCTTCAACCTGGGAATCCTTCTTCCTAGAGATGCCTTGTCACCACCTGGATATACTGCCACTTGTGTCGAACATAGCTGTAGTTAGCGTCTCTCAGTTGAACTATCCACTGGTTCAAGTCTCTGAAAACCACTTCACATGCACTTACCCACATAGTTCGTTTCCACACAGCTGAGGTGTGTGTTGATGTGACCGCTGGTCGTCGTAAATTAATCATCAGATATAACAATTATGAGTATTAACAGCATTGTTGTTGTTAAACAATTGTTTAAATGATAAATAAAAGAAAATGATTGATTATACAGCATAAACGGTAAATTAAATACCGCAAAAGAAACGTTAGGACCCGAAACACTCCTTTAAAGATTTGAAAATACGTTCACTTTCCTAAAACAAACGTTTAAGCACAAGTGTCATAATTTAATGATCGATACTAAATTAATGATTGCTTCTAATATTGCAATGTTATCAATAACCAAAGAGAACATTTTCAGATGTACTACAATATGATGTACTTGCAAAATATTATGATTCTTACTCAATTCAAATTTATGAAATGCATGTTTAAATTGATATACCAAGTTATATACAACAAACAATGCACTCAACAAAATGGATTGCTAGGAAATAAACAATTGTGACAATTTACTACATGTTTTGCAGGAGTCGATTTTAAACTGTCATGTCCACAATACATGACAGATTACCTGCGATTCATATAAGCTTCCCTCTGCACTCACAAAATAATTAAATGAATGCGGCAATTGTATTTATGCAATAGTGTCACCCTTTACGAAGTCTTAAATCAATGAAACATATTTGTTGCTTTTGACCAAGTTAAATGCTATAAGAGATATCAATAGCGTACGAAAAAACGACCCGTTGCTCTTGCGTTTACGACAATAAAGTAAACTCTTTGCATTAAAAAGACAATAACAGTCGACAAATCACATGAGAGGTTTCCCATTTTTCAACCCTCAAATTGCAATAAGAAACATGCACTATTATCTTTATACACATTCTTTTGTCTCGTACAAGACTTTCTCATCAGACGTACTGAGTATGAATTTGTAAATATCAATCCCTACATCACAAATAAGATGCCCTCTGCAATTTAATGTCAAAATCTCATGTCAGCTGAGAGTCCCATGTAAAGATGCTTAAAATAATCTTTTGTAACAATTGAACTGAAAATAACACAAATATATAGTGGAACAAGGGTTGACGAATTTAAAACTCTCTTTTTACCTTCCATCAGCATTTAACCCGAAATGTTCGTAAACCGAAACTATTTTTTCCAATAGGAATCAATATAGAGAAAAAAGTCACAGTGCAATAAAATTGAAAAAGAAAAGCACGCCAAAACACACGAATGTATGCAACATGGGAATTATTCCATTCGGGTTAACTCGGTTCGGCAATGTTGTTCGACAACCGGAATTTTGTTCGATAACCGAGACATTTTCATCTCGAATTTTCTGTTCTAAAACCGATTTGTTTGACATTTGAGACGTTCAAGAACCGATGGTGCACTGTATATTTATATGGTGATTTTCTAAGCATAGCTTAGGTGTAGTACAAAAGGCGAAAATATGGGGTAAACAGTGAGGATCGAGCTCCCTACTCAGTCGTAATTGTTCTAGCGGGACAATCTTGCAAAATACAACACCACATCAAGGTGTGCAATATATACTCATATGTATATTCGGTATGAACATAAAATACATTTAGGTAGATTATGCTATATATAGCTCTTCTTTAATGAAATCACTCAAAACAATTGACGTTATTATTATGCAAAAGAAGAACACGCATTAAATAAAATGTTGATTCCATTCTTTCCAATTAACCGCGAAGTATGTCCAACAATAAGAAAGACATCTTATTTTCAATAAAATCAATGACAAACTCGTATGCCGATGAAAACTTTTTCTGCCTGCCATCAGCATGGGTGACACTCGACTTCAGGAGAGCAAAACACTGCGTTGTTTTGGCCTCACGTTTTTCACCGACTTTAAGTGGAGAGACTACAGGAAATCAATAGCTGGATGGGGCGCTGTGTCGTGCCAGAAAATCTTTCTCCTCGGAAGCTATCTTCTATATTTATAAATCTACCATTCGTCTATGTATTGAATACTGTTGCGATATCTGGCCTGGTGTTCCTGCTAAATATCTCGAGCTTTCTTGACAAAATCTAAAGAAAGATCTGAAATGTGTTTGATCCTGACTTGGCATCTCGACTTCAGTTACTTTCTCACCGACGTGGTGTGGCTTCCCTATGTCTTTTCCACAAATATTTTTATGGCAACTGCTCTGACTTCTTTTTACCCTTGTGACCCGACTACAGGCATTTAACCGTGCTACTAGATTGTCATCTACGTCCTACACTTTTACTGGTGAAATAGCTAAATGCAACAGCCACTTCAACAGTTCATTTTGTTACACTTTCCGTCCGTGGAAATCCTTTTCGTTTACTTTCTTCCCTGATTACTACAATCTTCAAAAATGTATATGCAACGTCAATCGCCATCTATCTTCTTGAATCCCTTTCATCTTTTGTTTTTTCCTCAATCCTCCCTATACACTGTCTTTTCTTTCACTCCCTGTAACTACCCTCCACGCTACGTACTAGTGGCATTCCCACTTTGCTTAGGGTGAAATGATTGAAAAACAAAAGTTATTTACAAACAAATATTATAAACAAGGCGAGCGAAATTGGAATAATGTATTACTCATTTACAGAAAAAATAAAATACCGATTATGATTGTTTGGATTGATGAGATTCTAATGCTGAAAGTTGTATCTCGGTGTTAATCAATGTAAAAACGTATATCATCAGATATCCTTCGGTCAGTGTATTTGTTATCAATCTGCATAAAACCTAGAGATGATTGTTTGAAAACAGCTTATTTATGAAATACTCATTCTTGCACATCTGACACCAAAGACCATACTGCATTCAAAACCAGCCTACTTTCCCATATTCATGCATGGAATGAAATTGATTCGGATTGTTTCAATGCCTGTAGCCTTTAAATGGAGTCACATATCTAGCTGATTAGACATTAACTTGAAAGAGTATTTGTTAACGTCTAATTAAGTAGCCAGTATGTATATATATATATATATATATATATATATATATATATATATATATGTATTATAAATTAATTGATTTAAAATATGTTTTTTTCCGCTACACAGTTCTAACCATGTTTCAAAAATGGAAGCTAAAAGCCACAAATTTAATTTTGCAATTAAATTAAAGACATTAGTTCCATTTCATTGAAGTAGATTTATCTGTAACCATGGAAACGTGATTTTAGCTGTGTCTTTAAAACCCAGTAATTTTAAAAAAGTTACTCCAAAATTCGCTTGAGGATGAAATGGAACTAATGTCTTTTAATTTAATTGCAAAATTAAATTCGTGGCTTTAGCTTCCATTTTTTGAAACATGGTTAGAACTGTGTAGCGAAAAAAAAACATATTTTAAATCAATTAATTTATAATATTAATGCTCTGTAAATTTATATTGAGCACTATTTTGTAAAAAATAAAATATCTATAAGAACACCGGATTATATATCTTACTGTTCTTTCTTTTTATTTAAATATATATATATATATATATATATATATATATATATATATATATATATAGTGTATTTGGGTAGTCTTTTTTTTTAGGTATAGGTTTATTTTCAGTGGACTGTGATTTAGCATGTTTTATATTTCTTTTTTAATCGAACATGTGATTTATTTTTGGGACATAGTGTGAAGCAAATTTCCCGATGATCAAATAACTTAAAATTTTTAGCCATTATCAAGGAGGTTTTGTTTTGTTTCTATATGAATATGCAATTTTTCTCATAGGAGTTTAATTACCGAACGCAGTCAGCAAGTCATGGTTATGTTATTGAGAGTTAAATTCTTTTTTATTATTATTAACGTTTCCATTATTTTTAATCGTTTTCTTCATTTAGATGAGTTTATTTTTTTTGTTTTCTACATGTATGTTGCTGATAGACGCTGTTAACGCTGTGTGTGTCTTTAAATGGGTTATAGTGGGGCTATGATCCGAGAGCAGCAAAATTTTCTTGATAGGTATATAGTTGTATGTCTGATATAATTATTATTCATGAGTTTGTTTTTCTCAGCAATGCAGTTCGGTATTGGATATATAAATTCATAAATAATGTTGGTCTTATGTTGTGTTGATATTGCTGGTGAGTTCTCTGTCTTGTCTGTCTGAATTGTTGCAATTTCATTTTTAGTTTCGCGCATGCGCTTTGTTTGTTTTTGATTTTGTCGACGACACAGTATAGTAGGGTCAGTTAGACACTGGCTATGAGAAAAAGCACACCATGACACTATTCACCCAGCCAGAAATTTGGAAATGGCATACTGCACTGCAATTAATTTTTGTAGACAACGGTTTATCTAACACATTATGTATATAGGCTAAAGATACGCTTTTATGTCTCTGTTCAAACACAGAAAATATATATATATATATATATATATATATATATATATATATATATATATATATATATATATATATATATATATATACGATGGATAATTTGTCGTCTAAATTAAGCAAAATGAAAATAATAATGACATCTTATTTTAACAGGTATAATTATTACCAAAATTACACAAAATATTTTAAATACTTAAGAGTAAATTATTCAATCAGTTCGCCAGTGGCTTCAACCACGGCCTCCAGGCGAATTCGGAATCTCCTGCATCTCTTCTGTGCGGTTTTCTTTGTTGGAGAATGCTGTCATAATTCTTGCCTCCAGTTCATCTTTGGTGTTACAAGGAGTTTTGCTGGTCTCTCGCTCAACTACACCCCTCCCATTATAATCAAGGGCGTTGAAGCCTGGGGAGTTAGGTGGCAATATGTAAGAGGTAATATGCTCGCAGAAATTGTCTGACAGTCATGACTGGGTTCTCCTGCTTTTGTGGCACGGTACAGAGACTTGTTGCCTGACATAGTGTCTTCCAGTAGCCACACTCTTGACTCATCTCAAAGTATTTGCTGTAGGCTTCCGTGTTAAGCCTTAAGCCCTGTGGAAAGATAAACGGAGGCATAACGCCACCATCACTTGTGATCACTCCAAACTCCACGATGTTGACTGGATATATCATTCAACTCTTTGCGTATGCTTTGCTCTTAACAACCAACTACTCTGAAATGTTTGTATTTGAGATTCCTGCGCAAATTCCAATAGTACAGCAAGCTGTTTCAAAATTTCTAGCGGAGTGAATTGTGTCATGATCCGTTTTTTTCTCACAGACGGTATCCAACTGACCTTGTTATACTGTGCAGTCGACAAAATCAAAAAACAAACAACGCGCATGCGCGAAATTAAAAAAAAAGGAATGGCTACAATTTACTCATCGCATCTTGTATGTCCTAATCGACCTAATTCAGGCTGTCTCTATATCTGATATTATGGTTCCTCATTTTCCTTCAGACCTTTGTAAAAATGACATCTAAAAATATAATTTACTTTGTACTTTAAAGGAATCTCTATGTCTTCTCCGAATTAATATTCGACATTGATCTTTCAGTTTATCGCCTCTTTTTTAATAAATTAACAATGACATAATGTTATATATTTAAACCCAAAGGAAAAAAATATAAGAAGAAAAATGCAGTTGAAATTAGTTAAATTCTAATTTCTATAATATCACTGTTAAATTAAGTCAAGCGTTGAATTATTTAACAAGAAATATGTTTTGCCTCTTTAATTTATATTGTCTTATAATAAAATTGTTTTACTGATGATACCGTTTTATCGGCAATAAATGTCTGAATAGAATTTTTCCAAATTTTCTTGCATATTTAATATTTTTTCGATATCTCATCCAAAGTTTGCTTATATTATCTTTCTTTTTAAGCCTGTATGTACGTCTATGTATCTACATCGCTACCTACATCATTTCTTAATACTGACCTGTGAACTTTCTTCAAATATAATTTTTTTGTTTATGTACCTTTCTGTTTTTTCATGTTTATCACTACCTATATTATTTTTAGGTCGGCGTCAATCCATTTGTTTCCCTCTCTATCAGAGGCCGTGCATTTATCGTTGCCATGTTCCACTAACAACGGGTTTATATGAGAACTAAATGATATTAGTCCAAACCGCAGATGATTTACTTCGTTGTACGCAGGGAGAAAAACAAAGCAAAGCTTTACGTCCATCAATCAGTTTGCATTTGTTTTTCTGTAGTAAAGCCTCATTGACCAATCTATTCTCAACAGGGTTTGTTTGTCAGTTTCATAACTGCAAATGCTCTGTTGCGAGTTCGACAAGTGAATATTATTCGGACACAAACTCGTTCAATATCAGGTAGCAACAACTACGCTAATGTGACCAGCAGATATATATCGCGAGCTATTCTTCTAAGCTTACTGCAACTCGATGCATCAATATGATTACTTATAAGGCTCTGCCAAAAATATTATAATATTGGATACGTACATTCATAAATATCTATGTCTGTTCGTATTATGTCAGGTCATTATACGATTACTACTGGCATCATGTAACTGAGAACAACATGCCGCTTGGTCAGGTCATCAGCGACTAAAATGGTTCCCATACCAATAATTCCTTGTGGGAAGGGTGGCTAGATACGAGGCATGATTAAAAACAAGACCTGTTAATAGAACGGGTGAAATTTCTTTCAGGTTTCACGGCTATCAAGCCCACTGTGGTACACTGAGTCCAATAACTGTGAATGTACCTAGTGCGGTGATGGCACATATTTACACACACTCGAACCTAGACTAATAAAACGACCGGCGATGGAATCAACAACATGTTGTCCGAGACCAAAGATTACCTGTTTGTTGAAGGATATTGGCAGGAATTTGTCCCGGAGAGGAATCAGTTCCGACAAGTGTACTTGCTGGCAATTTTCTGGTCATCATCATCCTTGCTTCGTTCTCTTTCTACCTATAGATGCTGATGTCATGTTTACTGCGGCCTGTCTACGTTACATCAATGTCTTATGGGTAAAAAGATTCAGAAGATAGGCGGTTCATGCAACATGAGGACAATATTCAGGAGCAGTTTCATTCTACGGATAAATTATTACCGAGTAAAGCCTAACACGGGGAAATTGACCAATAACTATATATATATATATATATATATATATATATATATATATATATATTTTTAAACCATCGTCTTTTGTCAAATTGAACTGAACTGTATTTTAATGAATATTGTCCTGAAGAAGAAAATTTAAACACAAAACGTCAGACGTCGACATTTCATTCATTTTTAACAACATAATTGCATTTAAGGATTTTTGGTTTGTTTTTTTTCCAAATTTTCTCTTTATATATATATATATATATATATATATATATATATATATATATATATATATATATATATATATATATATAAATAGAAAAAAGAATAGTTACTTAGCTGATTTGTGTTTACATTCAAAACAGACTCCAGAGTTTCGTAATATATATCAGATAAGGGACAATAATTTTACTTGAATTGACTATTACTTTAAATATCTTTTCTCTCAGTAACCATCTGACAGTATTTTTGCATTAAACTATCTTTGATATCGCTATAGGAAAAGGCCGGTCTGAAGAGATGTTGTCATTAATGAAATATATTATAACCGAATGGCTTTTTAATGATTCGCATTCTTTATATTAATGTTCTCCTTTGAATTATTCCTATAATTATATAATTATATATAATTATATATTATATATATATATATATATATATATATATATATATATATATATATATATAATAAACGTGCAATCAATTTATAAATTCATGAATTATTCACACAAAAAACAAATGCAAAGGTTAATGATTTAATTGGCGAGAAATCCATCATCGCAAACAATTCAAATAATATACAAAAACCTCCGAATCCGTTATGAATGAAAAAGATCCTTGTTTCCATAAATTTCTGCCGTATTAGTTCTTATTTTTTTCTACAAGCTTTCGTCTGTTCCTACAGACATCTTCAGGTATAGAATAGATGTTGTTCTTGTTTTTTCTCTTAGTAATAAGAGGACAACGAAAATATATGTATTGTTGTATCCGAAAATGCTATTGAAAATGAGTTATTTTTTTGGAGCTGATGGATTTCAACGCCAATTAAATCATTAACCTTTTTTTTTTTTGTTTTTTGTGAATATTCATGAATATATATATATATATATATATATATATATATATATATATATATATATATATATATATTATTATTAATAAAAAGAATAACACTAAGATATGTAATCCGTGTTCTTATTTATTTATTTTTACAAATCAGTGCTCAATATAAATTTTCAGAGCATAAATATAAATTAATAATGAGGGAAAAATGGTTTCATCGCTTACACAGTAATTCATGTGTAGCGATGAAACTATATTTTTAAATCATATATATATATATATGTATGTGTGTGTGTGTTTGGGTGGGTTTTTTGCATATATGTATATATATATATATATATATATATATATATATATATATATATATATATATATATATATATATTATAATGTTCTTTAAAGTTCTTTTACTAACATCGTGTATTTTGTTACCCACCAAATTTGAATTTACTCGTAATTTCTAGTTAACAACTTGTTTCTTTTGCTTCCTCCCACTGCTCATCTGTCTCCCTGAGGGTATGTAGCAGCTGGTGTTGTTCAGTTTAGTAGCAGATTTGTCGTGAAAAGTTGACAACAGGGGACAATGCATTTTCGGAAACCCGAGATGACTAACGCAGGGTTAAGAATATTTCTTCCTATTTTATTGTCTTTTATTTCTTCTCTATTCCTGACAATTTTCGGTACATAATTAAATATATATTTTCTTGAATATCTGAGTACTTTTGCCCTTTATATGGCGTTATCAAATTATTTTCATTTGTGTTATGTCATTTTGATCATTTAAAAATATTGCTGCTTTGCCTCTCCATGTAAGTGTGTGTACATGTTATCGATTTATTTTTATTAATGAAGTATATTAGGTAAATCTGTTACTGAATTGGAAAACATTTTATTGATACTGTTGTTTTTTTTTACGCACATGATTTGGGCTATAATTTCTATTACAGTTCTATATATATATATATATATATATATATATATATATATATATATATATATATATATATATATATATATATATATATATACAAATTTCAATTGTATTGTTTTTTAATATGTTGGTTAAACATATGCGATGTTAATAAATTATTATCGGAAAACTGGCATGTTAATTACGCGATAATGTAGCGATTGTGAAATCGATGTATGATTTATTTGAATTATATAGATATACGTGTACGCCGCAGTAACATAGCCGATGAAAGCTTACGTGACTAGAAATCACGAAAAAGATAACACAATCATATAAACAACTGGATAGTTAGCGGTCTTTTGCGAGCGAATCCAACACGACCTCTTTGTACATAACAAAATACGATCGACTAAGTAATACCAATCGAGAAATATTTATTTATAAAAGCATAGAAAATTCGACCCATTTTATGCTTCCGGCCACTTGAAAGCCCAACCTATGCATACATTTTGAGTTGCATAGAAGGCGCCATATAGAAACGCATACGCACTTTGTTACATATGCCAGTGAAAAGTTATATATATATATATATATATATTTCTCTGTTGATTTTATATGCATGGTATTATTAAACAACTTTTTGACATGGTGAACGATTTCAACAAAAGAATGGCACAAGAACAATCGCAGGATTAAAGAGGAAAAACCTCTATGCTGAGGATTTGTTTTGTCTGCATAGAATTTGATGTAATGAAAATTCCCTACACATTTGGATGACACCATTATCATTACCAGTAAGATAATGGCAAGCAAAGATAAATCTTGCAATAAACAAGACGAAGAAAATTTAAAATAGAATTTTAAAAAAGGAAAAAAGGAAAATAATAGCTTAATTAGAAAAAGCGAATTAAAAGAA
>CAHIKZ030003880.1:25000-27500 GCA_903632075.3 Acanthosepion pharaonis | reverse complement strand
AGAAACTAAATCGAAGAAAAAGTTGTAATGAAACTAATTAACGGATAAACTTCGTGTAAAATTATTCGCTCTGCCCTTCCAAAGTTTCTATGTTGATGTGACTGTGTGTGGCACAAAGAAATGTCTTAGGAACAACAAATCTCTAAATGCACAAAGATTTTGAAAATAAATATAATCTAATAAATTAAAATAAAATCTTTTATGACAACAAATTCTTTGTTTCTTTCGCTTTCTGGATGTCAAATAAACACAATAATTTCTATTGAAGCTAAACGATCGTCCCACTAATTATATCACTTTAGTCAGTCGCAAGAATAAAGAAATAGGTAACACTCCTTTAAAATGAACACCATACATTTAATTTTTTTAAGGCTCACAAAAACTGAAGAAAAAAAGGAAAGCGCCTCCTATTCTCTTCAAACTATAAACAAATATCTTGCCGCTTTTTGCATTCCAGCTTGTTAGTGATCGTCTTCTGTAGTTCCTTTCTTTAAAAACCTTGTAGAACCTTCTGATCCCATGAATTATCGTCCTATTTGTCTTTTACCTCTTATTTAGAAAAACAAAAAATAAATACTCTAATGATTTAGAAAAATGGAAGTAACTTTGATGATACTACGAATTTCGAGGGAATCAATTGTCTAGTGCATGGTGCTGGCTTCGGCATGGTGGACCCTTCCAAACGTGAAGAGGGCAAGAATTCACCTGCTATCATATGTCCAAACCTTCTGTCATCGATCGCCTTAATGCCACACGACTCATAGAATATATAAAGAGAATATATATAAAGAAAGACAGGATGGTATGAATTAGAGGCAGTAGTAGAAAATCCGTCACAATATATTTTTGGATTTCTTGGTCCAGATAGATTACGACATTAAGGCCCCCAAGACACTGACTTTATTATTATAGATGAGGAGAATAGTAAATGTCAAATTATTAATTTTACTGTTCCATATGATAAAAGATGGGGCTCCAAAGAAAGTGGAAAGATAAAAATAAATATCAGGATCTTGTGAGAGAGTTGAAGAAGCTATGAAACATGACTGTTGTAGTAATTCTTGTCGCAATGGATGCACTTGGAAGACAACTTAGGACATTGAAAGAGACCTTCAGAAAACTGACGTTTGCTCTGCGAGCATTCTCTGGAAAGTTCTTGTTGTGAGTAATCTTGTTGGCACCATGCCTCTAGAACAGGATTTCCGTTGACGATACAATAAATACAATAATAAATACAAGAATAAAACAATTACTGCATGATGTGAAGTAATAAAATATAAAAAAGTGTTGCATGTTTTCAATGATACTCTTTTGAATTTATCTGGTTGAGAATTGGGGGAAATTACTACTCGGCAAACTATTATTAATAATTATAATAATAATAATAATAATAATGTGTAACAATTTCTTTTTACTTTTTGTCTTTGGTCAGTAAGTATTACTTCCTTATTACTTCTTTCTAGAACGCAAAGAAAATGACTATTATTCACGTCAATCTTTGCTTTTTTGACCTTGACAATAGGAGACATGATTTTAAAAGAATGATACATCAGGAATTATGCTTCAAGTATCGACTGAAAAGAGCTGATATGTGGTGTGCACAAACACCTGATGATGTTAATGGAAATGACAAGCACAATATTTTGGCGTATATCGTGTAAGCATGAAATTTTGCACAGAAAACCAGGAATTGTAATGATAATAAGGGGAATAAGAATATACATTATCATAGATATTGCATGTACTGGGACAATAGAGTAGCAGACACAGTTTAAATTGGGAAGTGCAGAAATTGTGGTCGATGAAGAAAGTAAACATCATCTCTACCGCAAGGAAAGTTGGTTCTGTGTCGCACCAGAAAGTTTTTCTCGCTTGAGGTCCAATCCTTCAAATCTATAAATCAACTATTCGCCCTTTGCGTGGAATATTGCTGGCATGTATGGTCTGGTTTTCCCGCTACTCGTCTCAAGGTCCTCGAGAAAATCCAGAGACGGATATGCAATGTGGTCAGTCCTGGTCTGGAATCTACAGTCACTTTCTCCCAGACGTGCCGTCTCTTCTCTCTATCGTTTCTATAAGTACTTTCACGGTAACTGCTCCGACGAGCTACTTTCGCGTGTTCCCAAACTGCATGAATGTAAGCATATTACTAAGCTGGCATCTCAGTCCCACCTTTTCACTGTCAAAACAGTTAAATGTAGTCGTCTCTTCTACTCCAATAGCTTCATGTCACGCACTTCTTGTCTGTGGAACTCCCTTCCTATTACTTACTTCTCTGACAGTTATAGTCTTCAAATATTCAAATGTAATGTCAATCGACATCTTCTAATGCCTTGATCGAATTCTCCGTCCTTCTCTTTATCCTTTCTTCAATCATGTCTCTTACTCTTGTTCCCACTCTCTGTAACCACTCACGTGCTAGTGACACGCCCGCCTTGCTTGGGGTGAAATGCTTAAAAAAATATCTATTGCTGTTGGTGTTATGTGCACCATAAGTACT
>CAHIKZ030003880.1:0-22500 GCA_903632075.3 Acanthosepion pharaonis | reverse complement strand
CAGGCAATTACTACTAAACCTGATTGTTCGTACTAACACTTTTCTACCTCTCTGTATATATTCCTGTTTGTAATATATCTGTGTTATTCCATATCCGTGTTCGAGTTCTTCTTTATTGGTTCTACATTGGACCATCACTGTGGTACAAGGAACCGGACCCTAACATCTTTAGACTAACGAATGTGGTTTACTATTGAATCCAGCAGCGGATATATATATATATATATATATATATATATATATATATATATATATATATATATATATATATATATATATATATATAGATATATATATATGAGACAGAAGGAAATAGAAAATTAATGACAATGGGTTTCATATGATTATTTCTGATGAGTAAATAACACAGTTAACATGACAACCAATATTTCTTATGTATAATGTATAATTTAAGAAACTAAACTGACCGTGAAGAATATTAATATCAATTGTTGAACATCTGTTTTGAGGCTATAATTCTACTTTTTTTTTGTAAGAATTTTTATTCTTAGTAAAAAATTCATTATTGAATTATTTCTGTTTTGCGCCATAAATATTGACATTGCTGATTTTTAGCGTTGCGTATAGATAAACTGATACATTATTTGCTGTCTGCGTTAATTCATAAATTCTAATCGCATTTTTTATGTACGCATTCATAAGTACAAATAAATTGACGTTGTTCATATTAAGCTTTATTAGTTTCATGTTGCCAATAACTTTAAGAAGAATCATTATCGCTCAGACTATTGATCTCGTTTGTACGTTCAAACCACAATATTTTGATACGTTCATTCTACTTTCATTGTTTTGGCGCAATGGAAAAATCGTATCTGTTCTAGAAATCTTCCATGTAAAATAATCTTTTCTCCTGCTTTTATAGATTGCAACCAGAAGAGTTGCTGAATAGATCAACGGAAACCTTACAATCATTTATTAAGACATATATTACTGGATTCTCTAACAACTAATTTCTTTTTCATATAGTGTAACCATTTTGCTTGAAATTCGTATTTTCTTAATTTCAGATGAAAATGTTGAAGTTTTCCTGCATATTTATGTGCGATATTCATTTTCTAAAATTATATAAATAATTATATTCAATAATTTATGAATTTATCCTAAAATCAAAATTTCTAGTTATATTTTAGAGATTTGTAAAAAATAAATAAATCAATAAATAATGCGTCAGTTTAAACTATCACCAGGAGGATATGTTAAGAATGAGTTCAGCAATCTAAAAATGATTTGTAAAAAAATAGATACATTATCAGTAAAACTGGATGATTAAAGTTTTGAAATTCAAATTCTTGAAGACTTGTAGATATTACTCATTTTTTAACTGTATTTAATCATATTTCTGCTTATTACCACAACGCTTATACGATTTCCCCCCCCCCCCAATCAAAAGAATATGTTATTGGTCTTAACCTGGTATCTCGGCTTTAGTAATTTTTCCCACAGTCGTAACCTAGCTTATCTGTGCTTATAAATACTTTCATGGCAATTGTTCTGACGAACTTTCTTCCATGGTACCTAGACCTTATGAATTTAAGCGTAGTACAAGGTTTCATTATTTTACAGTTGAAATGGCTATATGTAACCGTAAGTTCTATGCTAACCGCTTCTTCTATCGCTCTTCTCACTAATGAAATCTCTTCCGTTTTTTTGCTTTCTTCTTCACCTTTCCATTTAAATTTATGAAGATCAATGTCAATCGTCGTCGTCTGTCTCAATTCGGGTTCTTTTATTGTTCTTTCTGCTTAATATTTTCTCATTCTCTAAGAGTTAGTAACCTCTTGCGTCCTAGTGGCTTTATTGACTAATAAACCATTTAAAAAATACCCTCATTCTATACTTGTTAAGTAAAATCTGGAATCAGAAATAAACTTCCTTTTAGATATGAATTAGCATCTCTTATTTTGATAAACCCGGCGCAAGGATTAATATCACAATTACTATCACCAAATTTACAAACCAACACGTTTATACATTAGACTATTATGGTATAAAATGGCAGTTGGAAAAAAATATTAGATTTTACCGACGCGTCTCGTCTTCCGATTTTTTAAGGCAAAAATTAAATCGAAATGTTTTTGTTGTTATAGTTACATTAAAATTCCAATTTTAAAAAGATAGACGCTTGTGTCTAAGCTTTTTTTTTCTGGTTAATGTAAATTACCCTTATAGTAAGGGATTATTATTTTTTTTTTCCATGTCGACAATATAGTTAAATTCCCAGATGAATTCTGTGGACAAGACAGATTGGTATAAACTACTAGACTATTAATCGTAAGACTCAGTGGAAACATGTTCATCAATAACTGAGCTGTATTAAACATAAAAACTAAATAAGATATTCTAGGACATGAGCAGTTGAACGACAGCTGTCTACCATATAGATTAAATAAAGAGTTCAGTTCGGAATTCCCTGCCCGTTACTACAATCGATAAACATCTGATGATAGCAGGGGCACATCGGCCGAAATGGGATAACAACGAAGATGATGCCAATAGTTCAAAGACCTTACTCAGTAAATTTAAAATGTTTTTTTTCTCTTTATAACTTATCTTTTCGATCATTTCAAAAGTTCTTGCATTCTATTGTTAATATAAAATGACCGCAACTTGATATTCGTGTTTCTTTTAGTGACGATTTTCTGCTGTGATTTAAACATTGCAACTTTCGGTTGTGAGTCAGACTTTGTTGACGTTGTGTCCACAAATGAATGCCTTAAATATGGAGTATGAATATTTGCACTTTCGTCATATTATGCTCTATGAATTTCGGAAAGAGTCAAGCGTCAGAACTGCGGGAAAAATCATTCTAAAGACTTACTTCTCTCGTGCTACGGGCGGTCAAATTGGGTTCAGCAGATTTTGTCAGGATGATTATAACCTAAACGATCAAGCACGCTGCAGGCGACCTTCAGATGTCGATGAAGACATTCTGTTTGCCATCGTAGAGAATGAACCGAAGATTTCGACGGAAATATTTGCTAAGTGTTTGGAAATAGATATCTCAACTGCCTTTTCCTATTTAAAAAGGTTTCGGTTCAAGAAAAACAGTCGATTTTGGCAAACCGAAATGGCGTCATTTTCCACCACGACAATGTACACTGCATGTTGCAAAACAGACCTTGCAAGAAGCTTAAGGAGTTAAAACTGCAAACCCTCCTGCACCAACCGTATTCTTCTGACTTGGCTTCTTCGGATTTTTGTTTCTTCCGATCGCTACAGAACAATTTAAATAACAAGTGATTTGACACTGTTCGGGCACGAACTTTTACGAGGATTAAATATAATATGAGGAGTAATGTTCTTGTTACAAAATAAAACTTCCTGTCCCCAATGACTTTAAATATTTCCATTAAAAATATAATTTCATATTCAGAAGTTATATTGATTATATACATATATAATTATATCAATTTGAACATTATTTTTCGTGGATACTCATATTCCGTTTAGTATTAAACAGTCTATTTATTTTCGTCTAACAGGCTTAATATCCGATAAATCTTATTAATGAAAAAATTCAAGTTCCGGCAAAAACACAATTTATACAAAGATCGCTTTGCTAATACGAATATTATTTATTGAGATAATTTATATCTCCATATGTATTCATGAATTTTCAATCAATGATCGTAAGCTCAGCAAAAGAAACATTAATTTAATGATTTCATAATTTTACTAATAAAGGAAATGGCTGCTTGCCTAGCGTAACAGTTGTCAGTTCGGAAAGTGGAATCGGTATTCCAGGAGGTCCAGGAATTTCTCGTTGCATTCTATTTAGCGCAATTAGCCTTGAAAGGGTACGAATCAATTTATTCTCCTCAGCAATGGGTTAATAGTAAGGTAGACTGGGCTCTCGGGCCTTGTTTGACAACCAGTATAGGAGAATAATTCTGAATTCAAAATTTCTTAGGTACAGGACTAGCACCTCCATCACATACAATTTTATTTGCTACAAAAAGCAAGAAAACTTGGTAGGGCTTGGTTCTATCCTGATGGATCAATGCCCATAGCGTGTTGAAGCTATGGGGTCTTATACTCCGCAGGGTAGTCTAATATCTCTGAGAAGGAATAAGATGAATAACGTCGAGAGTCAATGAGCGGTTACCTTGAAATCCAGCACGAAAGTCAAGACTATATTCTATATTATCCATCTTGAATCTCCTTGTGTAATTCATTTATAGAAACTAGTTGAAAGTGTCGAAAAAGGCAGTTAATGTACTGTTTATTCTTCCCAGAATTGGTTTCCTTCAATCGATTTACAATCTCTGAGATTAATGACAGTGTTGACACAGGAAACTGAGTTTTACTCTATTATTTGAGGTGATGACGCTTTCCTAATTTTCAGAATATTGTAGAGACATATCACATTCATTTCTGGTCTGTTAACAATTGAGTTGTACCGCTGTCACGTGAGAATATACAATAGTATATTCTGGATCAGATTCCTAGATTTTATCACAACAGCAAATGTTTTATCTGAACCGGTTCTAGCCTTTCCTGTTTTCATCAAAAATTTCCATATGGTGCAATTACAAAGACGATACGTACAATTCGTTGAAATATGCGTACATTTCCATATCTTGAACACTGCCTTCGCTTCAGCTACCGTCTGATCTTTTTTAAATAATGCTGCTGTATCAGTAAAGTGGTAAGATACCCTACTCGATCATTTTTGCCAGTTTTCAAGTGCGAAAATTAAAAAAAAAAAAACATACTTTCATTTCAGAGTTATTTTTCTTTGCAATTCCTTTTATTTTTCATTGCTACACACCGACGTGGCGTTTTCAGTTTTACGACTCCATGAAAGATTGTGTGACCTTGATAATTCAGTCGAGAAAATATTGATGTCATCGATTTAATGTCTTTGGGCTCAAGACGAAACACCGGGATACGAAACACCGGAATACAAAACACCGGGATACGAAATATCCTACTCTTGGTTTTTAAATTGATAGTTACCTTAAGGAAAAATCATTAATTATGACTTCAGAGGGTGATAAGATTTTTAGGAAAAAGAATTCCATTAATTTCTGATTGAACAAGAATTAAATTCATCATAAAAATTCAATATTACTTCAAGCCAGTTGCAATAGTCGTGTCACTCATGCTAATATATATATATATATATATATATATATATATATATATATATATATATATATACCTATATATATATATATATATATAGAGAGAGAGAGAGATAGAGAGAGAGATAGATAGATAGATAGATAGATAGATAGATAGATAGATAGATAGATAGATATTTGAGTCCGCCCAAAAATGTATACATACTTCAGGAAAGGAAAAAAGACTTGTATAGATATTGTAATACCAAATTTTATTTAGAGTTTCAGACAAGTTACCTTTGTACTCTACAATCGAAAGTGATGCTCAAAATGGTGGCTTTTAGCTTCCAGACATTTATTAGTACGGCGAACTATTGCTTAGGCACCGTTGCACAATGTATCCAGTGAGATTGTGGCACATGCATTTTTCAATTTTTTTGTGTAAGTGCCAATTTATTGCCATCTGACGAGAAAATATTCTACTCAATAAATAGCTTTTTCACAATTAGATTAAACTACGATAAACATGTTTTTCTTTTACTGAATTGTATACATTTTTGGTGGGCTCTGTATATATACAAATACGTTCTGCTTCGAAAAATTGTAAACATCCTTTTCCCCTTGACTATATAGGCTGTTTACACGTGCATCTCAGTACAGGATAAAATTCAACTGCAATATCCTCTCATGACGTTTACCATAAAGGAGCTCTTATTAAGTTACATCATCAGTATCCTAACTCATTGTTGTCTTATAGACACCATATTCTTTGCAACCAGAGAAAGTTAAACTGATGGAGCACATTCTTCTTCGGGTTTGTTTTAAATTAATTTTTCATTCGAGAGTGTCTGACGGCTCAAGACGCGAGAGCCCAATCCCCACTGCTATTTAATTCATATGTGGAGAAAGATAGCCATATCATCTTCGAGGGCATAATCATAGAATGAAGGTGACAGATTCTACCAAAATTGAAACCGACCTTCCGATAAACATCCAATGGTTATTAAGTTAACCTAACAAACCCAGTATAGTGGGTGTGGATCATCTATAATATACTACTGAGGTTGTATTGGATTAAACAAAATTCTGTTAATTTTCTCTCAGGCACAGACAATTCAGTCTACACTGCAATGTCAATTCCCAATAAATATATAGAAATAATTTGAAATACTTCTAGATTAGCAATTTTATTTAGCAAGGAATACTGCCTGATTCTGGTATTTGCAATTTACTTATATTATTCACAGAAATTCTTTCCTCGATATAACACGTGTACTTCATTTTAATGGAAAGAAATGGTGGACACGAAACGGAACATGATTGGTATTAAGAGCTGTTTCCTCCGCTCGAAGCGCTTGTCTCTGTCCGTAAAAGACTGGCTTTCCGTTACATTAGAAATTTTCTGAATAAAATTATAAATAGCGTATGGAAATAAGAGGAAAGCGCCATGACTACGCTCTCCGTTTACAATTCAACGTGCAGTCAAGTTGAAAACTGAAACCTGACTTAACCTGGCTGCTAATAAAGAAAGACATTTGACAGCAAGTTTTCAACCGTAGCAGCAGCAGCACCAGTAAAAACATGACAGCCAGCAGCCAATCAGCAGCCAGGTTAAATTTAAGGCTTTTTTTTTTTAACTACAGCAAGTTTTCCTACACGACAATGACCTAGTGGATAAAAGTGTTGGTTTGTGAATTTGGTGACATAGTGGTTGAGTTCAATTGCGTCGGGAAGTGTGCATTTGCACTCAGTGAATACTGCTTAAATAAGAACTAGATGATCTCCGCAGACATGATCAGTGAAATAAGAACAGTCTAATGCGGTAGATTAAATAAAGGATTCGGGTTTGAATTAACTGAAGCTTTCCCAGATCGATATACACCTGCGCGAAACGCTGTGATAACACAAGCAAATATCAGAAGAATAGTCCGAATATAAATAGTGTAAATGATGATGACTCATCACGCCAGAAATTCTTATAAAAATGTTAGTGCTATTATACGGGTAGAATCCATTATGCTAATTGGAATGATGTGACGCGGTTCAGGCGGTGATTTTTGTTGGCACTGAAAACTAAATATAACATTAAATTAGGCCTCAACCTATGCCAATGTGATTGTCTACAAATTATTTCTGTAATAAATCTTCGTCTGTTTTTGTTTTGAAACACAAGTTTCACAAGCTAATAAATATTATATGCAGAAAATATACAAATATTGCTGAATATAAGAGCTATGTTATATAGATGAAGGTTGTGCGAATTATAAGCAAATGTCAAGTTTATTGTCTGTAGTACCATTTTTATTATTTTTGATTCTATGTGGTTACAGTTTTTGTTAAAGTGGATGACTATCGTCTTATTCCTTTGGTGTTTTAAGAGTTCGTTTTAAGAGTTGTGTTTTAGCGGAAAAAGTGATTCATTTGTTGAATTCATCCTTTCTTTTTTTTTGTCGGTGTACGTTCTTTTGAGTGGATGAGAGGTTCGTGTTTATGTGGTTAATATATGTGGTCTTTGAATTCATATTCGAATCAGTCGACATCAGACTACGCACTAGTGCGTACTTCCTGTTCAACTCACAGCCGAAAAATCTCCCCCTTCTCGTGCGCATGTGTTTTTTTTTCTATTTTATTTAACCTGACATATCCGTATTTTTCGTTTGGTGTTTTGTCGAGATGTGTCGACGTTGGTTGATTTTGCATGACGTTAGCAGAGCCATATAAACTATGTCCGGGTTCTGTCAGTTACCGAGGATAGGAACATTAGAAGGAAAAAGAAAAGAAGTATGTATATGAGAGAAGAGAGTGAGAGTGTTTTTTTTTTCCTTTATCTTACTGAAAAGGAAAATGTATATTTCAATATGGTCTTTCTACTACCTAATCTTACTACAGTGCAAACGAGCTGCAAAACATTGTATATTTGAAATAAAAAAAGCATTTTTAAATAGTGTAAATAATTTAAAATGTATACATTTTCTCAGAGGGTAATATATATATATATATATATATATATATATATATATATATATATATGTGTGTGTGTGTGTGTGTGTGTGTGTGTGTGTGTCTAGAGTCGGGAATCTTTAGATTGAAGAGATTTCTAACTGTATAATCTTAGTGTCTGAAATCTGTAAGTTTATAGAAATTTATGGCACTATAATCTTTGTGTCTGGAATCTTTAAGTTTATAGTGATTTCTGACACTATAATATTTGGTGTCGGGAATCTTTAAGATTATAGATCTGAATTAACCTCAATTTTGCTTGTTAATTCTGTCCCTCGAAGATTTACCTGGTGGCACCACCCCTGTCTAGTTAAGATTATTCAAGTGGGCGATGTAACATTCTCTGATCCGTACCTCTCTATCAGCTATTTATTATGGGCAAACACAATGAGGAATGGATATATATATTTCTTAAAAGCATTATCGCGAAAACTAACGTCAATATTCTGAGATGAAATTTGAGTTCACCAATAGCATTTTTCCATGCGGACAAGCATTCAATTAAGTTATTTTTTTTCTTATTTACCAATATTGAACATACATTTTTAATTTCACTGGACGAAAAAAACGTGCATCTTATTGCATCTTTCTTATATAATGAAGTGGTTGCGCCGAATAAATGATTAAAGGAACCCTGAATTTTTATCAGTTAACGTTTTATTCACACTCTCGGGTAGTGTTGGTGTGAAGTTGCATGAAAGAGCTGGTCTTATAAATTTTGTGATACGTGTGAAACTGCCCAATTCATCACTGGGTGACTGTATATCCTTCTGTCTAGCATTATCGTTCTCATATTATAAACTAGCAGTAGAGCCCGGCGTTGCCCGGGGATGTAACAGTATCAGTATCAACCATCATAAAGACTGAAAAATAAAATTGACAAAGATTATTCTTTGAGGTTGACAGACACGCATGTCTTAATTAGTTTTTTTTTTTTTTACGAATTGGTCAAACCCATTGTTTTCAATCGTTATGAGTCTACCGATTGAATAGAATTTTTCAATTTTATTACAAACAATTGTCTTGTAAAAGGAATTTTTAAAGCATTCTGAATGTAAAAATAAAGAAAAAAGTGTGCAAGACAATAAGAAACATTACCTGCCAAAAAAAGTGAAGTTTTGTTGAAATAGGTTGAGAATGTAGGAAATCTGATCCCATATATAAATGAACACACACACACACACACACAAACAACCAACCTGGGTTTTATAATAAGTATAACTCGATATGAGTTGTCCCCCTTTCATTAATGCCTCTTAATCGTGTTTTCAAATTGATTTCTTGCAAAAACAATTGTGTTTTTTCAATTTTGGGCGCTGTCAGAACCACCGCAAGGTAATTTTATGTAGTTCTGTGAAGTTTTGTTGAAATCAGTGGAAAAATGTAGGAAATCCGATCCAATATATAAACGAACAGACACGCACACACACAACCTGGGTTTTATAATAAGAATGATATTGGATGCAGGATAAGTATTTCTACAGTCAGAGGTCGGATATAACCTCAAGGCAGTCTAGCGTCTGGCTTCTTTTGGCGGTCTGTTATGAAATTTGAGTAAACGGTTTATCCCGGTGTTTGTGTTATCAATTACGGTCTAAAGTTGGCCAAACATAATTTTACTATAAAGATTTTTTCGTATAGTTAAGTTAGTATCACCTATATTTGTTTAGCATTTCTGCAGAAATTATGACAGAAAGCAGAAAATAAATTTCTCTTTATAGAAGTACATTTAATTGACAAAGGAACAATTAAAAAAGAAATAACATACTTTACCAATTAGTTTCATATAGTGTCCATAGGTATGAATGCAGCCATTGCAGTGATGATATGGCATCGCTGAGTAGAGAGCTTTATCGACTGAAGAAAATGCCAAGACAGGAGGGTCCGTGACCAAAGCGAGCCTTAAAGTCAGAGGATATCGTCTGGGGTATGATCTTAAGAGGAATGGGATCCGCTAGGTCTAATTGCTGAATTCATTCATGCTACGTATGAATGAATTTTCTTTCGAATTTCAACCCAGATAGGTGGAGGGTACTGGTAAGGTATCCAGTTGAGCAATGGCCCTACGTCTAAAGCCTGTCATGTGGCTGATGATGATAATGCATTTACATTAACATATATACACAAAAGGTTCACACATGACTGATCTGCAGGCTGATTCGATCTAGATCAGCGATTTTTTGCAGTCAGTAACTGCACAGGAAAGCTATTGTTAGGACTGATTGCCCAAGTAATCTCACACGCAAGTATTTTTATTTATCTATTTACAATCGCGGCGTATATACGCTTAGAGCACGGCCAATCAAATCGAAGGTGGATAAAGTGGAAAATAGATGGCTTCGTAGATTTTGAAACCGTCAAAAGGGTATAAATAGCTTCAAGCGGAAATTTCACTCTCGTTTATAGAGGCTGTTCCCAGAATTCATAAACCACCATCTTATATATATATATATATATATATATATATATATATATATATATATATATATATAACATAATAATAATTTTGGGGATTTTAATGGTAATTCATCATGTTTTGAACTGTGAAGCCCCAACAAAATGCAGAAAAGCACTGGACGTCCGTTTCTTCCTATTTTGGGGACTCATCACCACTACCGAGTATCGAAACAAGACCATTACTATACACGCAAGCATCGTACCTATGGGCTAGTGGGCCTCGGTGACGAAAAGAAAACTAAGTAACTAGACACAATATAGCATAGTTCATCCTATTTCCGGTCGTGATACTTATCCAAGTATACATAACACACAAGACAGGCCCCAAGAGCAATGGCTTCTTTCTACTAAGCCGCTCCAAACAGAGCATTACATTATAGGAGTATATAACTGAGTAGTATTTTTAGGTATTTGAATAAGTTTTTCATAACAATTTATCATGTCTATTCAGAGAAACCCCTCTCTCTCTCTCTCTCTCTATATATATATATATATATATATATATATATATATATATATATATATATATATATATATATATAGTGCGCGATGGGTAAATTGTCGGCATGTTATATTTTGATTTTGTCGACTGCATAGTATAGTATGGTCAGTTTGGCATTGTAGGTGCAAAATTGAGCACAATGACGCAATTCGCCCACCAGAAATTTTGAAACCGCACGCTATGCAACTTGTACTTTTTTTTCCGGAAGCGCCAATACGAACATTTCAGAGTGTTTGGGCGTTAATCTAAAGACATTGCAGACTATTCGGAATGAGTAGATGAGTGTAATGGTGATTACGAAGGTGCAGCAGCTAGGAAAACTCGCTTTGATCGTTCTGATAAGAAGAGAACTCCCGAATATTTTTGTGAGAGCCTCAGACTCAACACGGAGACTTAAATTATTTTGAGGAGGTAATGCTGCCCTGTTGGTGGCTGCTAAAAGACCCTCTCTCTGGCAATAGGAATCTTCACCATGCCACACAAGCAGGTAACCCATTGCAGTCAGAACTTTTCTGTGACCACATCACGCCTTATATCTGGCCACCTAACTCCCCAGACAGTAGCCCTGTCGATTATTATGTGTTGGGCGCAGTTGAGCGAAAGACCAAGGAAACTCCTTGTAACACCAAAGATGAACTGAAGGCAATGATTATGGCAGCACTTACCAGATGAGATGCAAGAGATTCGGAAGTCCTCTGGAGGCCGTGGTTGAAGCCAATGACTATTTTATTCAATAAAGTAACTCTCTAGTATTCCAAAATATTCATAGGTAATTTTGGTAAATATATTTGTTAAAATGTAATGTCAGTGTTATTTTAATTTTTGAGTAATTTACACGACAATTTATCCATCGCACCCTACATATATATATATATATATATATATATATATATATATATATATATATATATATATATATATAATTCTGCTACTATTACTGTTTCATGTAATAATCACTTGGCGGAACTCTAGTTGATGATTATTATATGAAACTCTAAATAAGCGGATTCGATATTGATTATATTATTATATTATATTTATGCTCTGTCGACTTTGAGTCCTCAGTTTATTTTATGTTTTAATCTTTAAATTTTACTTTCGTGTTTCTGTTTGCGTATGTGTGCGTTTTTGTATACAGCTAGAGAATTATAAGTAAACAGCACGTGCAAATAAAAGTCGTTGGAAATCATCTTAATTTAAGCAAAGCTTTTATCTATCTATCTATCTATCTATCTATATATATATATATATATATATATATATATATATATATATATATATATATAACAAGTGAGTGCTGCTATTACTAAAAATTAAATTTACATAGGAACTTAACAGTGACAATAAAATTCCTTGTCTTGATATATTAATAGATAGCACTAATAATACATTTATTACCTCTCCATATAAAAAAGCATCTAGCATAAAAACGTGCACTCTCATCTATAAAAACTTAATAAACACTGCAAAAGCACTCTTCACCAAGAAATATTTTCTATAATGAATTAAAAAATATTAAACAAACCTTCATTAATAATGACTTTCCTAATTACATAATTGATGAACAAATCAAACGATCTGTTGTGAATATTAGCATAAATAAAAATGAACATAATATATCCACAAATAACTCTAAACATATAAAACTACTATACCATAATCAAATGCATTCTAACTATAAGCAGGAGGAAAAACTCATAAAAAAGGGAATAGCTCCCACTGATCCATGTCAAAAATAAGATTAATTATATACTATAATAAATTTAATAAAAAAAACTAATCATCCTCAAGTCTTCTCCCTCAACTAGCGTCTTACAAAAGACCAACATCGTATATGATCTTAAATGTCCTTTGTGAGATTGCATCTTTGATAAAAATTTAATGCATATGCTGGTTTTACAACAATGACGATGACGAGAAGGCTTACGTTTCACTTGTACGACCATAATTCAGCCTCTGGACATTAAAAGTAACACTCATTTCAACATTCATAGTTTAAACAGATATTATTAGAAAATATATCATTGCTTCACCAAGATATAAATAAGAAAAATCTAAAAGAAATCTAGAGAATGGCGGCCAAAATAAATAAAGTTAAATACGAGTATAGCAACAAATACATGTAGCAGCAAAGTGTTATAATATATACTAAATTAAAGCACTAAAATTAAAAATCCTTTTAAAAAATCCTATAAATTACCTCCCTTATATTTACGTTGAAGATGGTCTTAGATGATATGTAAAGTACTTCGGTAAATAAAAATTATCTGAAAAAAAAAATTGAAATTTTTCTTCATCAATTTTCTACAGACAACAAGAAATAAATTCTTGGAGTTGAAAGGATTAAACTAAAATAAATAGACATAATACGTCTAAATTATTTAACCAAACACTTTTGAATGAAAATATACTGGCTAAATACACACACACACACGCGCGCGCACACACACACACACACACACACACACACACACACACACACACACATATATATATATATATATATATATATATATATATATTCTGACTTAAATTCATTTAAAATTATGGTAAAACCACTCGGATTTCCTCCGATCCCAACATCCTTAAAGGTCATCCTTAGTTTCAGACCAATTTTGGACTAGGCCAGAATGATTATGCTTAACTCTTAAAACGAGTTTAAGCATAATCATTCTGGCCTAGTCATAATAAAAGACAAGAAACTAAAACTGAAGGGCATTTATATATGTGTATATGTTTATGAATATATATATATATATATATATATATATATATATATATTCAGTTTTCGTTTCCCCCGCCCCATCTCTCTCCCCCACCCCTTTCCTTTTCTTTTCCTCTCCCTCCCTCTTCTTCTGATCTTTAAGATTAGATAGTCTATTGTGTGTGTATGTCACCACAAAAGTATCCTTTCCGGTGACATCTTTAATGTATTAGACATCCGACAACATTCATATTTCTCTCACTTAAACCGTCTTCAACTCACCTCTCTAAAACTTCCCTCTGTTAAATTTGAATCCCCCACCTTCTCTCTTCTGTTACCCCTCTCAATAGCTCTAACATTCGTCCCACACGCTCATACTTACACTCTCTCTAAGTTTTATTTTTTTAATTCCGGAGTTGTTTTTTCTGTTTTCTTTTTGAATTTGTAGGTCTGATGGATTGGATCGTATTTACGATTCCAATGGAACAAATTATGACCATGGAATATTAGTGTCTAAGCATTTATATATATATATATATATATATATATATATATATAAGCGTATGTATACACATGTATGTATGTGATGTGATTTTGTATGATATAGCAAATATTGGAAGTACTTCTTAGTCACATGGTACATGTAGTGAGATTACAAAACAAGGTATGTAAATATCGCTCGATGATATGTACATATGCGTGTTAGGATGGATGCGCTTTGGTTTCCTGGTAATTTTTAAAGCGGTATCGATACGTTTTGCACACGTCTCCTTATTGTAAGTGTTTCTTATCATCTCCATACGTTTGCTTGTCCGGCGGACTTAATCACCTTGTGTTTTATACGATAGAATCTGAAATAAGAGTAACCGTTCTTGCAGAGCTAAAAATGCAGCTGACTAGTTATTTATAGAAACATTCATTACTACCTTTTTTTTTTTTTATTAATCTTCCTTTCATGCCAGTCGGAATATTAATATACATAATTAAACACAAATGAAAAGGGAAAAAAATGAAAAAAAACACAAAAAAACAAACGGAAGAACGAGGCTTTAAAAAACTGAGGAAGAAAAAATAAACGAAAGTAATGAGTACCTCTAGTGAGAAGTGCTAAATATATATATATATATATATATACACACACACACACACACACACACACACACACACACACACACACACACACACATATATATATATATATATATATATATATATATATATATATATATATATATATATATAATTGCCCACGCACGTGCAGACACGTACAGCCGATCTGATTACAGGATGGATTTATTAACTTCTGCGATAAGTGCTCTTCAGATAATTTCTTTACCTTCTGCGTACACGAATAAAACATATTTATATGAAGAACTTCAATAGTTATTGCTTTCTCGGACATATGCGAATAATTAAAAAGAAAAAAAGGCCTTTATGAGTATGTTTAATTGACCAGAAGATTCGTTCAGTTTTTCTCCTTTTATATCACTATGTTTACTTTTATCTAATCTTATTAAAAAGAAATGCATTCCATTGTATTGCGATAGGCAAGATCTTGAAACTTTTACGACATTGCTTTCACTTGTAAAAACCTGATGTAAACACAGAAGGAAATGATTAAACCATATCTTGCTCATAGTAATTTTTTGAAAGACTATGTTCAGAAAATATAAGTACACGCCATAATATATATCTATATAATTCTCAAAATCTGTTCATGCGCATCAGAGATAACGAATCCTCTTTAGAACGTTCAGTTCGCCTCTCTCAAAATGCCTCACGGAATGCTTCAATCAGCAACTTAGACATCGGCTTTCCAAAAGCGCATACCTGAACGCTTCTGTGCGCGAGGTCTGCACATGATGATCAAAGGACTCAACGGCTGAAGAGAAACGCCTCTCCAGCTGCTGCTGCGCGTGAGGCTGAAACTGCTGATCAGAAGACTCAACGGCTGAGGAGAAACGCCTCTTCAACTGCTGTTGCGCGTGAGGCTGAAACTGCTGATCAGAAGACACAACGGCTGAGGAGAAACGCCTCTTCAACTGCTGTTGCGCGTGAGGCTGAAACTGCTGATCAGAAGACTCAACGGCTGAGGAGAAACGCCAATCCAACTGCTGCTGCGCGTGAGGCTGAAACTGCTGATCAATCAACTCAACAGATGAAGAGAAACACTTTTTCAACTGCTTCTGCACGTGAGGCTGAAACAAGACTGCGAACGAAAAAACGATCCTTTTCAGGGCCACCGTCTATTCAAATTCTTTAACCCCCATTTGGGAATGTGCTTCAGTTGCACTCAATTGTTGTTACTAATATTGATTTTTAAACGGCTGCAACTGAACGGCAAAAATTCCCAGTAATGAAGCATCCATCGAAGGATGGTTATACTGCTAGTATATAATAAAATTGAATGCCCTAAGGAATTAATGGATATCTTTATGTCAACAATTAATGAATAATTTGAGAAAACACTAATATATTCTCAGAAAAGATTATCCATTTTCTGCTGTTTGTTTCTGTTTTTAAACATAGTCTCCTCGAATTTTACGATTTGCATTATTCCTGTAAAAATTTATCTTAAAAATGTTAATGGAGAAAGTAAAAGCTCAACAGAGAAAGAAAATCCAGGCCAAATCATAATTGCAGGTTTAAAGAAAATGGATTTAACTGAAAATATTCTTTAAAAAATTCCTTCCTAAAGAAAATAATATTTTTATTGGAATTTCAATGTATTAATACATATATTCTATTACATGAAAATTTACAGGAAATATACATGTGACGAATGCTTACTTATACTGAGAATAGTCGTGTAACGACACTTTTCGGTTGGTTACAGGCCCGCAAATTACATAATGTGTCTGTGTTATCCTAGGAAATAGCAAACGCCTGATTTCTTATAACGATTAAGAATATAACTGATATGTACCATTAAATAACTGGAAAAGGCTAAAATTTATATTGAATTTTTTGTTTTGCACAGAAATATTTAATTTTGATCTCGATATGAGGCTAGATTCACTCGATAGTTGGCTTTGGTCTGGGATTTTCAGCTATATAGTCAATCGATTTAATTAAAATATAACTTGATGAATTAATATATTTGTTTAAATGAAAATCCTATCATTTGGTTTGGATATATTGACGTTTCAGTGTATATATATATATATATATATATATATATATATATATATATATATATATATATATATATATATATATGTGTGTGTGTGTGTGTGTGTGTGTACATAAATTAACGTATGTCTCTATATTTATCTATTCACAAACACATGAGATAACGATATATATGTATATATATATATATATATATGTGTGTGTGTGTGTCTGTGTGTGCGTATGTGTGTGTATGTGTATGTATGTGTGTGCGTGCGTGTGTGTGTGTGTGTGTGTGTGTTTTATATATCCAAAACAATATCACACGAAAACTTTTTCCAATTTGTAATGCATTATCCCCAATATTGTTTTTGATATATAAAACACACACACACACACACAACACACACACACACACACACACAAACACACACACACACACACACACACATATATATATATATATATATATATATATATATATATATATATATATATAGCCTTTGATGGTAACTGGTCTAAACCAAGGACAACTCTGAATTAAAACCTGCGGAGGGTCGTTTGGGGACCTTGTGGCATTAGTGCACCAGGTCTCTGAATTCGACCCTTCAAAAAGTGTGGCTGGTCTTGCACAAAAACTTCTCCACTATAATAAAATCTCATGTGCTGTTGCCGGGCTGTCGGATTCCTGGGAACTGATCTGCTTGACCCCCATACGTTGAATTCGACGGCAGAGTCGACTATATATATATATATATATATATATAGACAATTCCAGGTCGTTTTATTTAATAGTCCTTACACACACACACACACACACACACACACACACACACACACACACACACATATATATATATATATATATATATATATATATATATATATATATATATATATATATATATATAAGAGAGAAAGAAAAGATATATGCTATATTTCGTGTTCTTATATCTCATTAATTGTGGCAATGATCGAAAAAATCACGAACTTCCTGATTGCAGGTTCACGCTGGTCATACAGCATTACTGAAAACGACTCAATATGTCCGCACTTGATTCTGATTAATTTAGAGATTATTGCGACACATCATATCCTCAATTCGAACCCTTATCAACTAAGACCTGTTCATCAAAATTCAAATCAAATTGCTGGTCAACCTTGCTAAACTCTGCAGTTATTGACTGCGGCCCTTATGTCGACGGAAATTTCCCTGATCAGACGTGAGGACATGACTAGAAGAAACTGGACAGGTAAAAGCGATGTAGATGAGGAGAAACGAGGAAAGCTATAGGTTTGGACAGAGTCGAAAGCGAGGAAAATGCAGAAGGGGCGAAGGTTATCAGGTTTTCGTTGATGAAGCAACATCCGCCAAGTACTTTAGGCAAACAGCCAACTTGTTTAGTGGAGTGGGCGACTCGTGTTCTGCAATCAAGAATCAATGCCAATGACCAATGCTGTTTCACATCTGGATATTTCGTAATATTCTTTATCTGTGGATAAAAATGGAAAGTAATGAATATACAATAAAAGACTTAAACACCCAAAACAAATAAATACATCAATTACAGAGACGCAACGCAAGCACTATTTTTAATGAACGCACTTGCGAATAATAGAGGATCCTTGATTGCAAATATATAACCAATTTACTCAGAGATGCATTAATAATTCACTATTATTAAGTATTTGCCGAATAAATTATGGAACAAATATGTTTGTGTCCCAAAGCAAATTTGAATGAAAGTAATATTTATTTTTAATTATAGCGAAATTGTCAATTCAAAGAACTGCCTAGACTTTAAAATAAATAAAATGACTGTCTATATTTTTGACATGAGGTATTGTAACTATTTACACTAATATACATTGTTCGGACTGTTGTCTTCATCTTTGTTGTCATGATGTTCTCCCAAGGACACATGGCCAAGTAGATAAAAGCGTTGGTTGAAGTAATCTAGGGAATTGACCCAAATAGCTGAGTTCAATATCTGGCCACGGCTGGGTAAACAGGGTGAAGAAATACTTGGAGAGTTGAGTTACTAAAGAGACATTAGTGAAACTGAAATTTAAATATCTGGAATATGGTACGTGGAACGTTCTAGTTCCACGTACCATATTCCAGATATTTAACACGAATGGACGAAAACAGGGGGTTGGGTTCGAAATTCCAATCAGCTGAAGAAGGTCGGAGCGTACAATGCCGGAAACGTCGTGAATGTATAATATAAATAGTGTAAATAAACAAAATGAGATAAAAAAGACAACGGACCTTTGACAACTAGATGCATTGGTATTATTTATAAAGTACAATGAATGGCATCTCATCCAGAAGCACCTCTTATCTTAAAATCGCAGAGGTATGGTTTGGCAAATATTCTAAACTGGTGTTCTTTATTCTACATATCCATATTTTCAAAATTTCTTTTATCTACGTATAATTATTTACAACTGTTAAGAGACGCCAACCAATGTTTATTTTTTTTTTTAGGTTTTACTCTCGTGAAATATAAATATAGAAAGGTTTTCAGGTGTCTGTGCTTTTAAATATTAGTCTTTACAAGAACATCATAAAGTGAAAGTAAATTATTATATTAGAAAAAACATGATCAAAGACCAGAATTTTCAGTGTTTAGATTCAAGTTCAATTAATATATATATATATATATATATATATATATATATATATATATATATATATATATATATATATATGTATGTATGTATTAAACTAGTTTATTTCGTGTCTTCCTAACTGATAGTATCTCTCCCAACTGTTTGTATCTTTCTCTTCGTATCTTTCCCGAGTGTTGTGTCTTTCTCAACTGTTTGTATCTTGCACGTTGTATTTTTCCATAGTGTTTGTACCTTTCTCTTTGTATCTTTTCCGTTTCTTTGCAGCTTTCACTTCGTATTTTCTCGAGTGCTTGTATAATTCTCTTCGTATCTTTCTCGACTCTTTGTATCTCTCTTTTGTATATTTTCCGAATGTTTGTATCTTTCTCTTTGTATCTTTTCCGCCAGTTTGTATATCCCGCTTTGTACCTTTCCCGACTGTTTGTAACTTTCACATTGTGTCTTTCCCGGCTGTTTGTATCTTTTACTTTGTTTCTTTCCTGAGTGTTTGTATCTTCTCAACGTATCTTTCCCGTCTGCTTGTATCTTTCTATTTGTATTTTTCTCGTCTGTCTGTATCTTTCCACTTTATATCTTTCCCGACTCTTTGTATCTTTCTGTTTTTATATTTCCCGATTGTTTGTATCTTTCTCTTTATATCTTTCCCGATATTTTGTACCTTTCTCTTTGTACCTTTTCCGACTCTTTGTATCTTTCGCGACTGTTCGTATCTTTCTCTTCGTATCTTTCCCGACTGTTTGCATTTTTCTCTTCGTATCTTTCCCGATTGTTTGCATCTTTCATATTTTATCATTCTCTGCTGCGCATGATTTTATCAGTCTTAATCTTTATTACTATATTTAACTCCCCGTGTAATCATTTTCTAACATTCACCCAATATAAGACTCAATAACAACTCAAGATAGTGTTACTGAATGAGTTAATTGACAATAAGATGAGGAAGGAAGTGCATATTATGCGGATAGATATTATAGATAACTGCTGGCCCTAAATTTGAAAGGATTAAGATTGTAAAGCGAATTATTTTCTTGAGAATCTCTCATGAGTGAAATTTCCTTCTTACTTATAGAATACGAAGAGAATGGGGATAATTCGACACTGTATCCGTTGTATGGCGCATTCTAGTTGTAAAGGTCTGAACAGGTAGAATAAAGTCGTAGCTCGTCTTATCATTTGCTTTGAAAATAGCAATAGGTTAGCGTAGTTTCGCCGACGCAGAAAAAGGACTAGAATAATCACACTCAAGGCCGCATAAACACTTTTTAATGTTCTCATTGTAAAGCGGGGATTCAGAAATTTCCGGCCTAGATATGACGACAATTCTCTAGTTCTTCCAAAAGGCGGGGAGAATCGGGTGCGCATTTGGGAAAAGAATATGTTTTAAGGAAACTGGGGTACAGATATCCGAAGGAGAAATCCGAAGGAGAAATCCGCCATCGCGAAACATGCATTTCAGAAACAAAACCAATTACTAAAAACAGGAAATTTCCATTCAAAGCAAAGAACTGTGCAACTGTATATCTTCATATCTGGCATTGAAATGTTATTTTATTTTTTTCTGGGGGAAATTTTGAACTGATTTGGCTTAGGTACCTCCACGAAATTGCTACAAAAAACATATAGCATGAAAAAAAAACGATGTAATAAATTTTTATCGGCTTAAATATATATATCATTCTTAAGAAGAAACACCAAAGTATTTTTTGATTATTTTTAAAAATTTTTTACTCATTCTTATCAGGTCCGAAATTTTATTTAAAAATGTTGTTTATTTCTGTCATCAAAATTACTTAAAAAAAGTAGCTATCAGCCATTTTTTTCTAATTTTGTAAACAAGTTAAAAATCCTCGTTTATTTTTGGTATAATTATACCAAAAATCAATTCTACGTTTTTCAAAATTTATTTGACTAAAATTAGCAAATTTAAAGATTAGTTAAAATATTTTGAAAGAAGCTTTTACTTACTTTTTTCGAATAAAAAAATTGTTCGAAATAAAAAGTAAGCGATCTGAACTGTGTTGTCATTTCTCGAGTGACAAGTGATACCTGTCATCACATATCGACAGCTCACGTGAGATTCGCGTTATCATACAGATGGTCATACGTGACGTAACGTTTTTTTGTTTTTTGTGTGAATCAGCTTATGTACTACCCCGTAATTAGTAGATAATAAAAAACAAAAAAATTAGCATTCCAATTTCCTTAATTTTGTTATTTTATTATTACTGGAACTTAAAACATAACTTTGTTGATACTATCTATTGTTACGAGGATGCATTTCTATAATAAGGGATTCCTTTGAGTTCTACTTGTTTTCAAAAGATTTCATGAAGTAGTTGTAAAATAGAAATTAGAAATAGAATGTTTGGAAGATTCTAGATCATTCTAGTATATTCGAGAAAAATCTAGAAATATGCAAATTAGGTGTTAGCCCTTATAAAAATGGGATTTTGGAAAAGGGTTGTCAATGCTGTCAGTATCAACTCCGGCTTTTGATTCAAGGACTATTATATCCAGCCGAAAGAATCTCTATAAAAAGTTGCCGACCAACCAAAACCCAAAAGAGAATTTCATGGAACAAAGTTGGTAAATAGAATTTTGACTAATTTTCATTGACCAAACTAAAAATTAATATTTATTTACACACCTTTTGTGGATTTCCAAATATAGCACTTAGATTACTTCACTCGCCCTAAAAGTGATTTGACTCCTTTCCTTCTCCCTCGTAACACTTCGCCAGTAACTCTGTGTTTTCTGTTTTGTAGGCTACAATTGTTTATCCTGTATATGTTTTGTTCTGTTTTAGTAAATTAAATATTTGTTTGTGATTTAGCTCTGTGTTGTGGTAAATCATTTTTTTTCCTTTGTTACAATTATCAACACGTAATACTAGAGATAATAAATACTATAAATAATGAAATCTACGCTTACACTCAAAGCCACGTGACCTTCCGTACTTTTTAATGACAACCCATTTAAGCGCTTTTTATCAAAACATAATT
>CAHIKZ030003879.1:20000-58187 GCA_903632075.3 Acanthosepion pharaonis | reverse complement strand
AAACCGTTATTTAACTCCTCTCTGTAAAACTTCTCTCTGTTAAATTTTAATCCCTACCTTCACCTTTAGGCCTGCCTGTTCTTCTTTCTTCTGTTACCCCTCTCTAAAACTTTTATTTCCTTCTCACACTTGTCTCCCACTCCCATACATATACACTCACTAAAATTTTATGTTTTGTAACCGGAGTTATTTTTTCCGATTTCTTTTTGAATTTGTAAGTCCGATGAATTGGATCGTAATTACGATTCCATTGTAATAAAATATAACCATGGAATATTAGTGTTTAAGCCGTTTTATTATATATATATATATATATATATATATATATATATATATATATATATATATATAGTCTTAAGATGTTCTATATTTATGCGATAATTAAATATCAGAGATAGAGCGTGTGTAAATATAAAAAGTGAACATGGAAGTCAACACTTAGATTTACAGTCTGTTTCATGCTAGATGCGATCGTCACGAGTGATGTTATACATATATATATATATATATTATATATTTTCTATATATATATATATATATATATATATATATATATATATATATATATATATATAGTGAACATTTAGTCAACACTTAGATCGACAGTCTGTTTCATGCTAGATACAATGGTGGCCTTATTCTAGCATTTGGATTACAGATATTTCGTATATTCATTTTTTAATATATATATATATATATATATATATATATATATATATTACTATAGGAGATTAGAAAATATATAATCCAATATATATATATATATATATATATATATATTTATTTTATTATATGAGATTATAATAAAAACATTTATATCCCTATTTAACAAAAGCTTTCATTTTCAATATATCTATCAGATCAAGACATTCAATTGAAAGTTACACCTGACTTTCAAATGGTATAATAAAAATTCATTTTGCTATACTTTGTATTGAGCATTTTTTAAAAAGTAAATGATACCCAAATTTTCTTTCCCTTACTTGAGCGTATATATATATATATATATATATATATATATATATATATATATAGTCATCCAAAGACAGGCTATTTTGTTGTCTCACAGCTCTTCATGTGCGGCTAGATGTCGATTGCTTCAAGACGTGATCGAAACTCGACCGATTGGGCATCAATCAGAGATCCTATCCCTAAGCCGTCGGCGCACAGCAGAGAGAAAGGGAGATTTTACCATCTTTTTGTATACGAAATAGACCAGCGGCGAAGAGTAATGCATTCATAAGCAACCACTGTTTTATTAATTTATATATATATATATATATATATATATATATATATGTATATAACGAACGGAAGGATTACATTGATTTAAAAACAGTGCTCAATACATAAATTAAAGCCGATAAATATATATATATATATATATATATATATATATATATATATTAAATTTATTTTTCTATTTAAAAATATGGTTCCATCACTAAATGGACTTACCATGTTTCAAAAACAGAAGTCAAAAACTTCAAATTCTATTATAGAAATTAAATTAAAGACTCTAGTTCTTTTTCATTTTCAAGCGAATTTTGGAATATTTATGCTCTGTGGATTTGCATTTAGCACTGTTTTGTAAAAATAAAAAATATCAGTAATAACACCAGATTATATAAGCTTACTGTTCTTTTCTTCATTAATATATATATATATATATATATATATATATATATATATATATATATATTAATAAAAAAAAGAAAGGAAGGTACATAAATTTCCTGTTTTTTTTTTTTTTTTTTTGTTTTTTTTTAAACAATGCTAATGTAAATTTTCTTTACTTAAATATTATAAATTAACTGATTTAAAATATGGTTTCTTCGCTACATCTTTGTTACCATGAAACAGAACTAATCCTTTTGATTTAATTATATAATTGAATTCTAAATTTTAGTTTCTGATTTTGAAACATGGTAAATGTTGATTTGTGAACCATATTTTTAAATCAGTTTTTAATATAATTATATTGTGTGTGTGTGTGTGTGTGTGTGTGTGTGTTTGTGTACACTATGTGTGTGTTTTTGTGTGTATGTATGCATTTTCTTTAATAAACAAATATTTCTTAAGATCATTACCATTACTAACGACAGAAATTTTGTGTTAATCAATTTTAATGATCGACTTTTCCAAATTACGAACAAACCTTCTCAGACAAGAATTCCGTTTGAAATTGCCCACAGTTCATATCGGAAAAATGTGCAAGATATATGATTCAAGCTTCTGGGCTTTCTAAAGTCATCGTCAGTGAAGGAATGTACAACTAGCGAGTTTTGTACAACCAGTGAGTGATGCAACGTAGGCAAAGGATGTTGTCACGTAAGCTGTTGTATTCTGGTACACTTGTATGTCTTTTAGTCTAAACTGGTGTGTCTATAAACTCTTCAGTCGATCCATAGTTGTACGGAGAATAATTTAAGTCCAATGTTCTTACTATTGAGCTACACCCATAAGTAATTTGTGCCGATGTCAATTCATATAATATCCAATTTTTTTTTTTATTATTAATTTTGCTTATATAAATATATAAAGAATTCTGCCAATATTAATAGCTTGAACCACTTCTATGATTCGGCAGGCGTGACGCGATATTTTTTTGATAATCTTTTGGCAGTTAAATGACCCCCTAAAAGAATATTAACAGCATTATAAAAATAAGAAATACACGCTGCTGGCTTTGATATTAAATCTTCTAAATCCGAAGACACAGTGAAAACTGATGCCAAAGGTCATACGTAAGACATCACTGAAATATTTCAAGCGATCAGCAAATTATGATGAAATCAAGAAAATGGCCCTTCGTCTGTCAGAAAGCCTCCGACAGATCTGATCAGTCTGGCAATATAATCTTCTTCTTAAAGAAGATCTGACTCAGGATCTGGTATTTTTGGCTTCTTCTTTCCTGGACTTCTTTTTAAAAAAGTTCTTCAACCTTCTTCTTCTTCTTTATGTCGTGTCCCTTCAGGATGTTGGTGATCATAGCTTTGTATCTCTTAATGTCACAATTTCCTGGACTTTGTTCCTCCATCCATTTATTCTTCTTTAAATGTCTCTTTATTATCTCAAATCTCCAATTTCTTTTTTAATAAATCCTTTATGAATATACTCCATAAATTCTAAGCTAATTCTCCTTCTCTGTGTAGGGTCCCTTCAGAATGTTGGTGATCATGGCTCTCCAAACTTTCCTGGTCTTAGTAGCTCTTAATAAATTTTGTCTTTTTATTATCTCTCCTAAACTTTGTTCCTCCATACATTTACTCAAGTTAATTCTACTTCTATGTGTCGTGTCACCTCCAGGATGTCGGTGACCATGGCTCTCCACAATTTCCTGATCATTGTAGGTCTTAATAAATGTTGTCTTTTTATTATCTCGCCTAAACCTTATTGCTCCTTCAATTTACTCAAGGTAATTCTCCTTCTATGTGTCGTGTCCCTTCAGAATGTTGGCAATCATGGCTCTCCACACTTTCCTGGACTTTGTAGCTCTTGAAATATTTTGTCTTTTTATTATCTCTCCTAAACTTTGTTCCTCCATACATTTACTCAAGTTAATTCTTCTTCTTGTCCCTTCAGGATGTTGGCGATCATGGCTCTCCACACTTTCCTTCGTAGCTCTTAATACATTTTTTGTTATCTCTACTAAACCTTAAATGACGACCATTTACTCAAGCTCGCTAGGCTTACGGCCATATCACTCTGAAACTCCGGTTCTCGTACGATCTAAAAAAGTTAAGCAACGTCGAGCTTAGTCAGTACCTAGATGGGTGACCACTTGGGAATACTAGGTACTGTAAGCTTGGTTGTGCGGGTGGTGTAATGCATAACAGAATTGTCAATCAGGGGGCCGAGTTTCAATTCCCGCATGGTATGAAGGTATGAATCAATATTTTCTCCCCCAGATATGGGTTAATTAATAAGAGTTGTATTACTAAATCATTACTATCTTAAGGAAAAAAATCTTACGTTCTAAAAATATTTTCTGGCTTTAAATAACCTCTAAAGGATAGATAAGCCGTAGAAAACAAATCAATCTACGTCAATAAATTTTGTCTTTTTGTTATGCTTTAATTTGAATGAATACATTATATATATATATATATATATATATATATATATATATATATATATATATATATAAGTATATATCAATTGATTTTATACGTGTAAAATTCCAATAACCTACAAATACTATTCTCAAAATTCAGAGCAGAACAAATATAATTTATTCGAAAACTATAACACAAATATGTTATAAAATCACTACAAAAATAGCCATTTTGTTTCAACACGTCTGGTGTCTTATCAAGTGATGGTGTTGAACGTATAATAAAGGGTTTTAAAATGTTAAAATCGGCCAAACACCCCTCGCTATGGAAAACGCCATTACATAAGATGCAATGACCAATCAAAATACAAGTATCTATAAAACAACTTGTGTTTGTATATATATATATATATATATATATATATATATATATATATATATTGATGCATGTTTCATTAAATAATATAGACAAGTTTTGTTTATTTATTTTAAGTAAGTTCCTTTCATATTGTCTGATAAGCTTAATAACATTATCATTGAAAGGCGAAAGGAAATCACCATATTGATACTGGTTTAAATCCAATCTAAGCTTTCGGCTTACATAAGCCATTATCAAAGTTGACATTTACATTTCAATATATCAAACAATACATGGACGAAACAATGATGATAGTCTGTTTTTGTTGCACGAAAAATTTCACAGCAAGACAATGTCGTGTATCCGAGACGCGGAAGCGAAAATCGCATTGCAGCTCATGACGTAACACATGACCACGCGAGAGTGAAAACGGGAAGTATTAAGTATGGGAAGCCGTTGGTATTAACCAATGGCTTCAGTTATCAATTATAGGCATTTAATAATATTTGTGGAGATTTCATAATTTATTTCTTCAGGCTGGGTTTCAACAGTTTTATGTATATAGCTTCAAGAATTTTTAGGTTTTGTTTATTGGTTTCATGTTTAAGTATAGTTGTGTTTTCAACGAGGATATTCCGGAATGGTGTTATTTGTTATGTTGTCTTAAATGCCTAAAAAATTAAGTTATCATTCAAATGTATCTATAACACAATGAAAAAGAAGTTTGAGGTGACCAGCATAAATATTATTTAATCCATTATCTATATTATTCGGACTATTAATTGTTGTTGTTTTTTTGAAATCATATATATATTGTATATATATATTTATATATAATATATATATATATATATATATAAAATATATATATATATATATATATATATATATATATTCATATTTAAGAATGAATTCTTTATGTACCTAATTATTCACTGTTAGTCGTCATATTTATAAACAAAGATCAAGTTCAAATTTGCCAAATTGGTTACAGGATTTTAAACAGTGTGGAATACCCGAACAGTGGAGAAAATCACATCCATTAAACATGGCAAAAGAACTAGAACAGCCTACCCCATCGAGCGAAATGAAGTGTTAATTTCGACGTTCCAACCACTGAAGAAGGCCGGAGCGTACAACGGCCGAAAGGTTAAAATAAATATGGGGACAAAGATGAGGAAAATAGTCCGAATAATATAAATAGTATATATATATATATATATATATATATATATATATATATATATATAACTGAAATTCATGTTGAATTTTATATGTTCTAATGTTAATTATGTTTTAATGAAAATGTCCTGATGATGGTCTAAAATAGACCAAAACGTCCGACGTTGACTTTATACTAACATTAATACAGCATAATTGCATATTAAGATTTTTGTTTGTTTTTTTCTGTATATTTTTCTTCATACTGTCGGATCTATATCCATATATTTGATCTATATCCATATATTATATATATATATATATATATATATATATATATATATAAACACAAATATGTTCTGAGTTGATAGCTTTCATGTTTTATTTGGACGGGAAAAAGCTCGATCAAGTAATAGCTGACTAGTTGTTTCCAGAATCGGTCGCTTGCTGGTTCATTAGCCAATCCCTATTGCATCCGACAGGCACGGTTTTTGCGTTTCTTCAAACTCTACAGTGGCGACCGGTGGTTTATAGTGCAGCTATGCTAAGCGGAACTTTGTAACAGTTTCTGAGAGAAAGCACACAAACATGCGTGATCATTAGTTGAACAAGGTCAAAAAATTCAACGCGTCTTCAGGACTTCGGCGCGGTGTAGTGGTTAGCAAGCTTGTCTCGCTAGATTAATTACAATTGATTGAGTTCGATTCTCATTGAGTGCTCCATGCTTTCGGCGTTGTGCCACAAGTAAGCCACGCTTACTAAATCGCCACTCAACGCCTCGGTCACAATGACTTCGCTCTGGATCAACTATCGACATTGTACTTAGCTATTTCAAAAGGAAACGCGTGGTACCTAAATGCCAGTCTAGTAACGCTCTAAAATTCATGTATTCGGGGAAAAAATCGTCAGAGCACTTAACATGAAATATTTATAAAAAAAAAAAAAAAGAAAAGAAAATAGAGGGTATTTTTTTTTTTAAATGGAGGTAAAATTAATCGGAAGCGAAATCGTGACTCAGACCAGCTTGATACGAGAAATAAATAAATCCGACTGAATAACCCCAGAGGAGAGCGTCACATTTGTCAGAGGCTCGCGGTAATATTCCTTTTGATCGGTCGCCAATGTCTCAATATAGTCAAAATATTTGGATTCTCTTTGACAAATTGGATATATAGTAGGACTCCTAGTTACAAAACTCCCGACCTAGTACTATTCGTGGTTACGACGCAGTCTTCATTAATCTTGTTTCGACTTACGTCGTTTGCCTTGAACATAAGACAGCGTGGCTCGGTTATTGGTTGTATGCCATATTGGATTCTTGTGCATTTGTGGAAACTTATCGCCTTTCGTCATGGCTTCCAAGTTAGACCATGAATACCATGATTATACTTACTCTAACACCTGAATCAAAATAAAAAAAACCGCAAACATCGAAGAGACATTGAGAACTTGATTTCACTACAGTCGCCATCAAAAGAATAAAGTTCCGTAGTAGAAGCCAAATTTGCTTCTCATTTGCTTACATACGAACATACACCCACATAAAATACACACAAACATGCAACCTGTTAACCGCAACAAAACATAAGATGTTGTCGCTTGCAGTCCTCAAAAGCAGCAGCAAATCTAGGTAAGAAAGAAAAACAAGTGAAGTAATCATATTTCCAGTTCCTTTACTCTTAGCATCATGGGAAAATGTATATCCTTTTCTTTTGCATTAATATTATTTTATTTATCGATTTTATTAAAAAAAATTTCCCACATATTCGTCATTCCATCTACGGAGAACTAATGGCATCACTGGCAATAAATACACAAGCAGATTAGCACAATTTCATTTCATTATATGTATTATTTTAATTTTATTTCATTATATATATTATATTTATGTAATCTATGTGTTTTTAGTCCTAATTATGTTAAGATATGCCAAAGAAATGTGTTGTTATGTCTTAAATTATTACTTTACTATTGCGTTAACATAGTGAAGTGAGATAAGTAATTGTTAGTACGTCCCGACTTACATGGAAAATTTATTTTTTATTTTTAAATGCATTGTTTTTAACGGAACAAAGTCGTAAGTCGAGAACCCTCTGTATTGTTGTCAAATATTGATTCCTTTTTTTTTTTTTTTTTTGTTTGGAAAGGAAAATGACTGAAAATGATAAAATAAGGCCCCGAATTTTTCTTTTAATTTGTTTGAAGTGGATATTTACGTAAATACGGTTAAATACTTAACTCAGCTTCAGGTCACTGTCGCAACGTTAGTATCGCTAGATTTTGAGACATCTTTCTAAAATATTTAATTCTAGAATTTTTATGCAACACGCAGATGCGTGTTGTAATCCTCACAGTATTTAGTATTGTTGATATTATCACTAACTATTTTTGTCAAGATTTACAAACTCTACATTTTGTTCAATTTCGGAAACCAGTCGATAAAATTTGAATAAGCTGATTTGCTTGGAAAAATACTTTGACAAAAACGCTAATTCGCGGCTTAATAATTTCATTAATGTAATTTAATTTCATAGGACTTCATGGTAAACATTTTTTTTAAGAAAATCTCTTTTCTTCCTTTTTTTTCCATTTTAACAGGGAATAGTAACTTCTTATAATAACTTCTTATGATTTCTTACTCTTGAGCATGCAACATACATCTAGTCATGCGTAAATATTTCTTTCTGTAGCCAAATTCTAACTTTTTGAAGGGTTTGACCTTGTATATAGTTCTCGCAAACGCATGGCGAACTGGAAACTGGATTCTTGTATATAAAAACTTAAAAGATACGTAAAAAAAAACAATATTTAAGGAAATGACGTTTGAGCGCTTTTTTATATAATCTTTAAGTACTTAAATTATCTTTTAACAGGTAAAGTGTCTGTAGAACAACAATAAAGGTGTTGACAGATTTTATCATCCTTTGTTCAGTGAACTAATGCTGACAAGTGATAGTGGTAAGAGTGTAAACAGCAACAGCCTTTGTTTTAAAAACACATTTCCCTGTTGAAAAAAAGTATTATTTACTTTAAGTTTAAACTTAAAGTAAATAATACTTTTTTTCAAATCAGGTTAATTAAATCAGCTAATATTTCTCAAATAAAGTTTAAGAAAAGTATTTTTTTTTTTAGGAATCTTTTTTAAAACCGAGAAAGAACTCTTTTGTCTGTCCAGGGCATTTTATTGTTTGTACTATCCAAACGTTCATGCTTGTTTTTTTAGAAAAAATTATTTCAAAGGCAAAATTTTATTTGGCAAATAGAATTACTGATATACAGATGAGTTTTTAAAGCTTCAATCTTCTGTGAATTTGCTCATTTAATTCATATCTGCTCATGGCGTATCAAATGCAAACAAATGACGTCACACATTTATTTGTCTGCATTTGATACGCCATGATTTATGAAAATGGCCATCAGAGATCATAATCATCACCTCAATTTTTAAAGTAAATTCGACCTTGTTAACAGAGTTTTAACTAATAAAAACGTACAAATCATAAGTTATTTACCCTATGCTCTGGGCATCACATAATGATGCATAGTTTTTTATTATGTGAAACACTATATATGAGCACATTCTATTTGCCAAATAAGTTGAATTGCCTTGCATTAGTTATAATCTCAAAACAAGCAAGCGTTCTGTGGTGACATATGATGCGCAAAATATTAGATTAGGTTGAATTGTTTTGTAAAATCAATTCTATTGTATTGTAATTAATTCCGTAGAACAACAATAAAGGTGTTGACAGAATTTACCATCCCTTTTAAGTGATATATGAGTGACAATTGACAGCGGCCATTGTTTTAAAAACACATTTCTCTGTTATTTTAAACTTAAAGTAAATAATATATTTCTCAAATCAGATTAATTATACTTTAAATAAGCTAATATTTCTCAAATAAAGTTTCAGAAAAGTATATTTTTTACTTTTGGAAGATTTTTAAAACCGAGAATTAACTGTTTGTCTGTCCAGGGCATTTTCGTGTGTACTAACCAAACGTTCATGCTTCTTTTAGATTTATAACTATTGCAAGGTAACTCATCTTATTTGCCACATAGAATCTGCTGATATATAGTTTCACATAATGAAAACGAAAAAATCATAAGTTATTTACCCTACGCTCTGTGCTTCACATCATGACGCACAGTATTTTTATTATGTGAAACACTATCTATGAGCAGATTCTATTTACCAAATAAGTTGGGTTGCCTTGTAGTAGTTATAAATCTGAAAACAGACAAGCGTCTTGTGGTCAAATATGATGCACAAAATATTAGATTAGGCATTTCCTCAGACGTCCTGCTTAATAGTACACACATTTCTTGAGCGTCTTTAGTTTTACCATTCTTTTAGAATCAAGGCTCGTGTACACCACATATAATCCGTAGGACAGGCAAAGGGTTAAGGAAACTTTTTGTGTCTTGCTTGATGACGAAAATACATTTAGACAAATTCGAGAGCGCAGTTTTTGTTCCAGTTACAAGATCCTAATATTCAAGTTCGTCGAAGCCTTGGCAATGCCAAACAATATAATATCAGTTACAGCCGAAAATTCTCACACCTTCGATGGGTCCCGTATCATCCTACTCCCCTCATAGCAGAAATGCTGACAAATCTCCTGTGGTTTGAGACACAGTCGTATAGAATGCAAAGATAGCAGCAAAAACATGCTGTTTCCTTTGACATACAATCTTCTATAAGAAGCTGATGCCGCGTATTATGCGTAAAAAATCAGTAGAATAATTTCAGTGAATAATGAATTATGAAATATTTCTCAAATTTTTAATTTTATTTTTATTTGTTTAAATCCGTCAAAATAGCCCACCATGACCAGGCCCGTGTACAGGGAGGCAGCCACTTCAAAAAGCATTCTCCTCGACGTGTGAAATAATGTTTTAGTGTACAAAGTCGCATTCGCAGTTCCCCTAACTTAAAGACCGACCTTAGCTTCAAACAATAGTAACGGACCTGCCCAATACATCTTGAGAAGTGGGAGCGCTTCGACGTGGTGTAATGGTAGAACAGTTAATGACTGAGTAATAAATTTCGCTAGTAGAGAGAGAGAGAGAGAGAGAGAGAGAGAGAGAGGGGAGAGAGAGAGGGAGAGAGAGAGAGAGAGAGAGAGAACGTCTGGAGAAATAAGTCAGAACTTGTGAGTGATACCCTCCTATGGCACCCATTGCGCGGCAAAAGATCGGTTAGAAGACCTCATCACATCTACATTGATCAACTTGTAGATGACTGTGGATGCCATCTAAAGGACCTGCCGACAGCGATGTCTGACAGAGATGGTTGGAAGGAACCTGTCAAGAGAATCCGAGAAGAATTCTCAACCTGAAGAAGAAGAAGAATAAGTATCTGATAAACTTAACATGTGAGTGATACCCTCCTATGGAACACATTGCGCGTCAAAAGATCGGTTAGAAGACCTCATCACACCTACATTGACCAACTTGTAGATGACTTTGGATGCCATCTGGAGGACCTGCCGACGGCGATGTCTGACAGAGATGGTTGGAAGGAACAAGTGAGGAGAATCCGTGAAGAATTCTCAACCTGATGATGGTGATATATGACACTTTTTTCATGGCTAACTTAAAATCCCGTAAGATTTAATTTCTTCTTCCTTTCCACATTATGTGTCCCAGAAATTTATGATTCTATGCACAAGTGTTCGTTTTCCTATTATACTTAATTTTTGGAGCATATTTTAATTTTCTTTATTTTCTGCTTTTGCTTACCTGAAGTTGTATTTATCAACTTTATATTTTCTACTCCGGCCATTTTTTTTCAATTGATAACTTAGGCGTTAGTACTGACAAAAAAAAAAAGTCTGTATAAATGTATTGCGTTAAATAATGACTTCCTAATCTCCAAGAATTTTAGGGTTAAATCCTGATATATATTTTCATTTTTTGTTTCTGCTATCTGCTTCTAAAATTAACAAACTTTAATAAACGATATTTTTTAATACATGAATACTATATATATATATATATATATATATATATATTTTTTTTTTTTTTTTTTAACATACAACGTGTGTTAGCACGTGTAATACCCTGTCTTCATCAGCCGCCGACCAGGGGTGATCTCACGGTTTCGGTGGCTATGGCGGGACCGCCACCCCAGCGCCACCAGCAGCGTTTGCCACCAGGCAGGGTATGAAGATAAGCTAACTAATTGTTCCTTTAAGTAAAATCTATCTGCAATGAAAGTTTCTTGAATATATATATTTAATATATATATTTAAGCATTTCACCCCTAGCAAGGCGGAAAGCCACTGGTATGCAAGGGGTTACAGGGGGTTTGGAGCGAGAGCAGGTAGGAATGATAGAGGAAATGATGAGGAGAAGGATAGTGGATAGATCAAGGCAACTGGAGATGTCGATTGACATCACATTTGAATAGTTGGAGATTAAAACTATCAGGGATACAGGAACAGGGAAGGGAGTTCTACAGGCGAGAGGTGCGAGACATGAAGCTATTGGAGCAGAAGAGACGGCTACATTTAATAGCTTCGACAGTGAAAGGGTGAGAGCGGGATGCCACCCTCGTAGGACGCTTGAATTCGCGACGTCTTGGAACCAGCGAAAACAGCTCATCGGAGCAATTACCATGAAAGTATTTGTAAAAAAGACAGAGAGAGGCGACGTCACGTCTGTGAGTGAGCGACTGCAGACGAGATGCCAGATCAGGGCCAATTATATTGCATATCCGTCTCTGGATCTTATCAAGAACCCCGAGAAAAACAGAAAGGGCTCCAGACCATATATATCTATATATATATATATATATATATGAAGAAATATAGTTTTAGGGTGTGCTTTGTTTATGGAATAAAAGTGCCAAATTTCCTCAGAGATAGAGATTCTGTGAATATAAATATAAAAGTGAATATTGAAGTCAATTTTCTCAGAAGCGACAGAATGTTTGAAGCCAACGCGGAACAGACGATTTTTTCTAGCCTGAAATGGCCTGAGCCTGAAAACATTCATATATATATATATATATATATATATATATATATATATATATATATATATATATATATATATATACACACTGAAGTTAGCCACACCAAAAAAAAAATCTTAATGAAGGGATAATAATTTATTATTAAAATAGTATACAAAAGTATTTGTCAGGCTATTATGTGCCATGTGTGATACACGCTTAGGCGATCATGTATCTTTCGATACATTGACTCATGAGGCAGATTTTTTTCCCGCAGTAGGTTGCCATTTATTTCTGCGGTAGACAAGTTGACATCCAAGGTTAGAGAATCCGGGCTGTCCTGCTATTTGTCCATAGCTGGGCGGGAAGAGAGGAGAATTCATACCTTCCCCAAGGTTTTTAGCACGTAAATGAATGTAACGGATTCGACTGGAATTCGAACTCGGCTCTCCGATTCCTCAATCCGAGCCGCTATCCATCACTCCACCGTGTATCACGGCGTTTAAAATTTAAGGCACCTTTCGACCGAAACTTCTTCAGAAATATATGATCACCGGCAAAGTAGTTGAAAAATTATTATTAACAACTTATATGAAACGATAGTAAACGACCGAATTTAGTGAAGAAGGAAATAAAATTTTATTTTCTTCCAATTTTATCGACTGAAACTAAAATTAGGGCCAATGCTGTTTTAACTCAGTTTGAATGCTAAATTTAGGGATGTTAATATTATTAATAAAGACTCCATTTTTCTTAAAATGAAAATGGTCCGTGCCTTGTAAAGACAGACAGAATTTTCTCTCTCTCTTTGACTCTCAAATTGTCTCTCTACACATAATATATATATATATATATATATATATATATATATATATATAAATATTCCGTATTCGCGTGGACTAGGAACCCTTAAAGAAAAAAAAAATCCGCCGATATATAAAAATGTTTTACTAAAAAACTTATAAGTACCTATTTTTGATTATTAAAACCCATATGCCTTTAAACTTTTCATTCTAATCACTTTAGAAACATTTCAAATCCTTTTTAAAAATTTTTTTTAAAAATATTGGTGTCCATACAACTTAGCGTAAATTTTTTTTATACGTACAATAACCGTTTTTTCAATTATTTGGTGACCGATACAGCAATTGGAAATACTGTAAGCACAGACTATTGAATAGGGGAATGAGGATATATATATATATATATATATATATATATATATATATATATATATATATATATATATATATATAAATTAGGAATTTTGCAAATTTTGATGAATGGAAAAACGTTTTATTAAAACTATATTTGATTACGCGTTTGGTCATACGACGATTCATCAAATTTCAATGTTTAATAGAATTCATACAAATATAAATTTGACACTTAGTTGATTGATGTTATCTTCAGCATTCCGGCTCTAGATTTTTTTTAGATTGATCCTCCAATATCCCAAAATCGTATACTCATCATCATGATATAGAACAAGTATATACACACACACACACACACACACACACACACACACACACACACACACACACACACACACATACACATATATATATATATATATATATTGGTATTCATCAGAACTTTAACATTATTAGAAAAATGAAATGATGATGATGATGATGATATATTGTTTATTATTATTATTATTTCTTTCAACTTTTTTCACAGTTACTAGGTTTTTTCTGTATTAGTATATATTTGTTTTTGTACAACTGACGCGAAGATCGTTTTATTATTATTTTTTTTTAATTTCTTTTTCTGCTTAGCTAAAGTTATATTTATCAACTTTAAAAATTTCTACTCTCGTTCAATTTTATCAGTTGATAGTTTAGGCGTTAATTCTGTCAAAAGGGCAGAATAAACGATTTTATGTTAAATAATGTCTTCATAATCTCCGAATATTTTAGTCTTAAATCCCAATTTATAGTTTCATTCTTTTTATATCTGCCATCTTTTTTTCCTAAATTAAAAAAGATGTTTCGATTTTTGTTTTCATTATTTATCAACGACTATTTCGTAATATATATGTATATATTTTACTGTATTAGTTGTTGTTTTCGTACACGTCTTAAAGGCCGTTAATCTTCCTTTTACTTTCTGTTTTGCTTATCTAAAGTTAGATTTATCAACTTTTTCCCACTGAGCTTTCTTTTATTTTATCAATTGATACTTTACGCGTTAGTAGTGTCAAAAAGGCAGTATAAATTATTTTATGTTAAATAATGACTTCATAATCTCCGAGTATTTTAGGCTTAAATCCCAATTGATATTTTTCATTTATTGTTTCTGCTCTCAATTCTCTAAAATTAGAAAAAAAATCGATATTTCTGCTTGTTTATTTATGTATTTTGTAATTTGTCTTGCTTTCTAATGTTTTTGTTCACCTAAAGTTTTATATATTTAAAAAGCGTTAATTTGTTTGAGGGCTTCTACAACACACAGTGAATATAATGTTTATATACGTACATTATATGTTCCAAAGGTTGTCATATAACCTCTATTGAATAATGGTAATGGTTACAAATAAAAAATTTATTCCATGGCATGCATCTCAAAGAGCCTCTAACAAATAAGTCCAGCTCGTAGCTGTAGAATGGACGAAGATGGAAAACTGTTCCAAAGGTTGTCATAGCCGTAGGTGATAGTGAGGACAAGCTCCTCGTGTCTATATCGTAGCCAGCGCTCCGAATAGCCTCTGACAACTAAGTCCAGCCCCAAATGGGCAAAGGCGGAAAGCTGGCGCCTCATAACCAGCTGCACGGCCAAATGGCGCTCGACAGTCCAGGAAGGCAGTCCATCTCGGTGAAAGAAAACCCTAATTTCAAATTCCCGATGCCTTGCAGTCATAACAAAACACAGAAAAAAAACTATGGAAGTCAATCCAGGCAGAAAACCCAGAGTATCTTTCGTGATCAATGCAATCCAATGTCAAGGAACATTGACATCTTCCTTTCAACTCCTTCGGACAAGCCATCCCCAAAAATAATGCCTTATATTCATTTGTCTTTTTGTCGGTATTTGTTTGGAGAGATTTCATGCATATAGTCTGGGAAACCATCGCGCAGGCCTGCACCCTGGAGAGGCACGACAGTCTCATCACCAAAAGATTGAATTTTTCTTTAAACAGGACCCTTTTTTTTTTAATGCCAGTTGATCGTAATCTACCATGAACCATTCCACTTAAAAATTCCCAGAGTTTTTCCTTCTTCTAACCGGTTGCCACCCAAACATGAAAAAGAACCCAGTCTGTCCTTACCAAACCCATGTATCGCTACCTTTTTATGTCTGTGGATATATTCTTTTTTTGCTAGTTCCGGACATTCTGAGATAAAATGGTCGACAGTTTCATTATATTTTCCGCAGATCCTTCATTTCGGGTTAGTTCCATCCTTGATTATGTGACAGTGATAAGATCTGGTTGCGAGGATTTGGTCCTAAGCGGCAATAGTTAGGCCTTCTGTCTCAGCTTTTAACCCGGTGCTCCTCAGCAACTAATGTTTTCTGTTGATCCGCATCTGCTTTTTAGGTATTTGTTTCTTTTTCTCATAATGCCTGATTCTCTGTTCCTTCGCTTGAATTTCTTGTTTCAGCTTCTCTTTAACTTTTGATAGGTCATTCTTATTCTTTATATCAAGGCATCGTTTCAGTTTCCTTTTCCCCATTTTTCATTTTTAAAGCCCCTCGTCTACTCCACTTAGAAATAACAATTGTCCTGGTAGTTTATTCATTTCAGTTTCTATTATTTCCTTCTAGATTGGCATTTTTTTTTTTGTTTTTAATTTTTCACCTAATGTTTCTGTGATCGATGCCGAAGCCGCATTTATAAGATGATTAATTTCTGTCAGGTTCATCGGTCTTTCCAGTCCATCCATTATTTTTCTAATTGCTTGGTTAGTAAATGTTATAGGACCTTACCCATATAAACATAATGGACTATGCCATACGTAATAAATACTGCGCCTCAAGAGGAAGCAGGGAGTTCAGTCAAAGTCGGGCGTCCGGTGACCGGCTGATCGGTTGAACTCTCTGCCTTCAAGGCGGGGAGGAACCGAACGAGGCTACGCCGAAGGGCGGAGTCTCTTTCGGGAGGTAAACCGTCCCCTGAACCCGTTTATACGGGTTCAAAGGGCATATTTTTGGCCGATTCCATGGGCTCAGAGATCCCACGTTAAACCGGCCTTGTGCCACATGATGCACACATGGTGGGGAGGGTGACTAAATATAGTCAGTAGTTCAAGTCGAGTCAAGAGTCGAGTCAGAGGCAGTCCGAAACAGAGTCGCGTTCAGACAATTACTGCAAGATATTGGAATAGTGATACTGGTCGAGACTACATTGTTCTCTCTACTAAACCTGATTGTTCATACTAACACTTCTACTTCTCTGTATATATTTCTGTTTGTAATATATCTGTGTTATTCCATACCTGTGTTCGAGTTCTTCTTTATTGGTTCTACCTTGGACTATCACCGTGGTACAAGGAACCGGACCATAACAGGAAGAATTGTGTTTCTTTTTTTCATAACGCCTGATTCTCTGTTCCTTCGCTTGAATTTGTTGTTTCAAAATCTATTTAACTTTTTTAGGTAGTCTTATTCTTTATAAAAGGCTTCGTTTCAGTTGTCTCCTTTTTTTCTTTCGTTCATTTTAGAGCCCAAAAGAATAAAAATGTGACGTCGCCCCCCCTGGTCGCAGCGTCGACTTGTCGTTCGATCTCGTTCGCAGCTCCAATTGTGACGTGACGTGATGTAGCCGCCAAGGGTCGATCCTTGTCACGGACAAAACTTTGAGTTGTTACGTTTTTTGCCGCGGCGTCAGCTGTTCGCTCCTCGCAGCTGCTCCAAGTGTGACGCTCTAACCCTTTGGTTAGATGATTACCAGCCTTCGCCGTTCCCAACTTTTGAAAAACACCTGGTTAAAGTGGGTAACTGTACTGATCTCCGGTCTGCCTACCCACGTTGTGATTAGATCTTAGACAGACGGGATCAAACAGGGATTGGGGCCGTATAAAGTTGAGTTCGACGGGGTGGCAACACACAAGTAAAAAAAAAACTCACGAGGCCAAAAATTACTGATAAAAAATTTAACAACCTTTTATATCTAATGTTCGTTACATAAAATTATTTCACTTCCCGACCCGTTTTGTGGACTGTGGCACCAAAAGTCTACCATACAATTTAAAGACTTCGAGTTGCCTTGATCTCTAGAAATTTGTATGTCGGAATGTGGTTTGGTTTCGACACTGGGCGCTAATCTCTACCAGTCGTTCACGGCTGATTCTTCTCTTCGGCTTGAGTTGGACGAATGGATTGGACTTTCTTCACTTCGGCTTGAATTTGGACGAATTTCTTCATCTTCGATTTGGGTTGGACGAATCTCTGTTCTTAAAGGTTTGATTTCAACTTCTTCTATGCGCAACTTTAAATCTGTAATTCTTATTCGTCCGCCCTGCAACTCTTCTCGCCAAGGTCCGAACTCTTCTCTCTGCCGTCTGAGGTGAACTGAGCTCTCTGTCGTCCGGGGCTGAACTGAATCTCTGTCGTCCGGGGCTGAACTGATTTCTGTCGGTTGGGGTTCTGCTTTTTATTGACGTCGGAACAAACTGGGGTGGGTCTGTCGGCGCTAGGGTTTTCTTGATAATTCAAAAGTCGCACTATTTCTGATTTCCCAATATCGCTCTTACTTTCACCCCGATTTCCTCACAGTGCCTCTGGGGTGGGGGTGAAACGTCACACCTTTTATGGAAATATGTCAAACTGTGACCGTTTTCGACCAATGGGTCCTTGGTCGAGCGTCCTTTCTCCTCTTTCTCGCATATCACGTGACCGCTCTCAAGAAATGAGATTCTGGTTGGGCGTCTCCGTCCTTCATGACGTCTCCAATCGGGCGTGGCCATATCCGGGCCTCTGTTCTGGGGAAGAACACCTTGCTAAAAAACAAAATCCAATTTGGCCCTTTCGCACGCACGAAAATGACAATCTCATCCTTTCTCACCTTTTGGCTTTTGTCAAAACAGCCCGCCGCTAATTAGATGTGACTTCAGGAAGAATTTTTCTCGTCTTGCTGGCGCTTTCTGTGAGCCAAAAACAATTGTTTTCATTCCTTTATTTTCGCTCAGGCCTGATAGCCAAAATCTTAATTATCTGAATTGAAAATATCTTCACTTTATCATCGTGGGGTTTTAATCTTTAACTCTCATCCAGCTGGTCAAACTGTATACAATTCCAGCGGTCACCTCTCATCCCAAAAGACACCCCTTTTCGATTAATATTTCTTTTTCCATTGTTCTAAAAAATCCCATTTCTCCAAATTGATAATGAGCTCCCACATTCCGTGGACACAAAAAGTAGGCCAGGTGTTTTGACCGATACTTTTATCAATCGTACGTATGTTCATCCACTTTTACCATGTCTGTTTTCTTTTATTTACCTCTAAAGTTTATTCTTTCAAATAACAATTTCTATTGTTCGTGAAATTCGGTCAATCGCGTTGGCTTAGATATCTCTTGACACCTGTTTTCGCTTATGACCGGCTTTTTGCAATATCCATCTCTACTCTCTTTTCTTTCTTTTCCTTTTTCTTTTTTTTTTCTTCTTCTTCCCTTTAGGATCGCCTAAATACAATTAGAGAATTATTCTCAAAACTCAATTATTCTTCGTCTAAATAACTAACAACTGGTTAATAAACCGAATAAAAAAATTAAATCATATTTCTATGAATATTTCTTTTTAGTTTTTTCTAATAATGCAGGGTGCCACACTACTTCCCTTATTTTTCTTATTGTCTCTCCTGTTTTTTTTGTTTCGCTTTCTATTTTTTTATTTCAGGTTTGCCATTTTTTCTTTTTCAATTTACGTTGAATTTTTACTGTTTCACCTATTGTTTATGCGATCTTTTTATTAGATAAAAGCCGCGTATTTTAACAATAGGAAGATTAATTTCTGTCATTTAAATCGGTCTTTTCCATTTCGTCCCTTTATTTTCTAATTGCTTGTTTAAAATTGATGGTTTTTTTCAATTGACGGTTCTTTCTTATGAAGAAATTGTTGCCCTTTCCTCGATAGACAATTCCTTTAATTTTCTCCTATTTATATCGGATTTTTAACATTTGTTATCTCTGTTTTAAAGTCCTTTTCGTCAATATTAAAATATTATTTGCTTGTGTACCTCAGAGGGATTATTAAAACCGGTTTTTACCTGTTCCTCTGATATTGTATATCCTTTTTAAATAAGTTGTTGATCTAGACTAGAAATGTTAACATTTAATCTATTTTTGATGTTTTCAGTTTTATGTCAGGTATTTTCCTGATGATATCCCGTCTGACAATGGGTAGTTAGTTGAAATCGATGCTTAGTTTGTTTTGGGGGTTTTTTTTTTTTTTTTTTACTAGATATTATAGGCGACTTTGGTAATTGTTGTCGAATTTATCGTAGTATTAAAAAATGCTAAATATTACTTACTTTTTTTTTTGGCCATTTATTTATTGTTCTTTTATTAATTTTCTTTTTTATGAATATAGATGGCGTCTGTGAATGCTGTCCTCGGCGTTTTTTCTCTTTTTTCTTCCTGTTTTTAGGGTTTGTTCCATATTTTTTGTGATCCCAGTCTGGTTCCTCATTGGGGATCGCGGTCGGAATAAATGACGCGGTAAATGACCGGTGCGGTATAACAAAAAAAAATAGTTAGTTTTTCAATTTAAACAACATTTGAATTGAATCGTGGGCAAAAGAAGGAAATATCCGTTAATGTTGGGCCATCAAGTTCAAAGGACCAAACTTCCTCCGGCTATTTTTTTTTTATTTATTGATTTTACTATTGCTGTTATAAACAACAACATTAAAAATATTCGTTTATATAAATTTTCAATCCCTCTCAACATTTGAAACTTTTAAAACACCGACATAACAAAAAATCAATTTTCAACAAAATCTTTTTTTAACTTTTTCTAACTTTTTTTCTCTTATTTTCAGTAATATTTTGCATTTATATTATTTTAATCTCCCTAATCCTATTATTAAACGAATATATTTTACCCATAAATACAATTAATATATAGTTACTAATAATATTTAAAGTTTATTAAAGAGTTTGTATCGTATAGCTTATAAAATAAAAATATATATATATATATATATATATATATATATAATATTTCAAATTGTTGTCCGCGGACGACAGGGGGTCTGCAAGGACAAGATTCAATATCCGTGGACAATTGCAAAAAAGTTTTTTATGGGTGACGTGCAACTTATAAGTGCTTATAAGTAACTTATAGGCCGATCATGAAATAAATTGATTCAATAAACTATTTCATAGATTTGATATACTAATATAATTTGTATCTTAAATTGATAAAGATAATGGATTCTATTCATGCAGAGAAGGAACCAAAAAATTTGAATTTTGTTCTATTTTGCGATTTCCGGCTTTCTCATTTCTGTTAGGTGTCACGTGTGCAAATCTTTCAACGGCAGACATTTTGCAGTAGAATTTTGCAAGGTTGTTGGACGAGTAAGCAATATCATCTCTTTACTTTTTTTTTAAGTATATTGTTTTCATGGCAATTTTAACAGTAAGCGTTCCATGTTGTCTACAAATCACTGAAAGAATCAATACAGTCATTCGAGATCTTTTTAGCAATACGCGCACAGTCGAAACCAGATCGTAATGATTAGTAATAAATAAATAACAAAAGACTATTAAAAAATAACCGATAAGTAACTGTGACCATAATCACCACCACCACCACCACCATCATCACCACGACTGCCACCACTACTACGATTCCATTCCTCTTTGTTTCTTTTCTTTTTAAGTTATCAGTAATAAAATCACTCTTAATCACTAGTTTTATTTCTCTTTAAAACTAATTAATTAAAAAGATTAAGACTTGCGTCAAAAATGAATAAAACTAATAGAAACGGATTACATATTAGGTATATCAACCAATAATATCACTTAGTAACATGTCTTTAAGATTAAAATATTATTAATCTGAAATTTCATTTGCAAACTTTTGCTGATATATATATATATATATATATATATATATATATATATATATATATATATATATATATATATATATTGTTCACATTTATAAATCGCTTTCACGACGCTTAACACTACATTTGAATGAAAATATAACATTTTTAGGCATTTAAAACAACATGCCTGGTTCACACATATCCGTAAAATAGTTATCGAAAACACAAAATATTTCAACATGAAAACAATAGACAAAAAAAAAATCCTTGAAGCATTATACATCAAACAGTTGAAACCCAACCTAAACAAAATCAATTATGGAATCTCTACAAATATCCTTAAATGTCTATAATTGGTAACAGAAACAGCCATTGGTTTATACCAACGGCTTCCCATATTAATTTTTTCTCGAATTCACTCTCGTATGGTCATGTGTGACGTCATGAGCTGCGGTGCGATTTTCGCTTCTAGCGTCTTATATGCACGTGTTTATCATTGCTAAGAAATCATCCATGTAAACAGAAACAGACTATCATCACTGTCTTGTCTGTATATTGCTTAATATATTGTACAGTAATTGACATCTTTGATAATGGCTTATGTAAGCCGAAAGCTTAGATTGGATTAAAAATTATGGATCAATATTGTGATTTTCTTTCTTCGTTTAATGTTAATGTTATTAAGCTTATCAGACGATATGAAAAGAATTTACATAAAATAAATAGACAACACTTGTCTATATTATTTAATGAAACATATATATATATATATATATATATATATATATATATATATATATATATATATATATATATATATATATATATATATATATATTTTATATTATAAATATATAATCATACATTGGATCAATTAGCAATATTAATGCAATTAATGGCGAATTCTCTTCGCTAACAGATTTAAGATAAGCATTAAACTACTAATAATCCACTGAATGATGCGATATACTGCCTGACGATGAGGATATGAAGTCCTTGAAAGTACTTGCTGCTCTAAAAAATACACTAGATCCATCAGACAACAATTTTATACATAAGGATCGCATCATTCAGTGGATTGTTAGTTGTTTAATGCTTCTATATTAAATCTGTTAGCGAAGAGAATTCGCCATTAATTGCATTAATATTGCGAATTGATTCAATTCATGATTATCTCTTTATAATATATATATATATATATATATATATATACAACTACACATACATACATAAACACATATATACGAATTATATAATGTTATTATCATCATTTTTATTACTACAATTGTTATTATTATTATTTCATTCTGTTTTATATCTTCTTCCTATCAGCAATATCTGTCTTGTAACATTCACCAATTTGCTTAAATGACTGCTACGAGGAGGAGAGGCTTTTGTAATTCACTTGTACAATGATGCCCGTTTAGAGAGACAGATTGAAAAAAGAAATCGAAACAGAAAGCAAAAATCAAACAAATCTAGAGTTGCGTAAAGAAATTTAAACATTTACAATACCAATGCAATTATACCAGTAAATACTAATGACATAATATACATATATAATGACATAATATAATGACATATAATGACATATATATAATATATAATGATAATATAATATATAATATATAATAATAATATATAATATATAAAATATATAATATAATATATATAATATATAATGACATATAATGACATATATAATATATATAATATATAATGATAATATAATATGCAGATCAATAACACAATGATAGCAAAGACGGTAACAGCAGTAACAATCACAAATAACAAAATCCCATTAGTCAGTTTTGAATGCTATAATAACTTAATATAATGTCTTTAAAATTAAGATCTCATTAATTCAAATTATAATTTGCTATAATTTATATATATATATATATATATATATATATATATATATATATATATATATATATATATATAGATAGATAGATAGATAGATAGATAGATAAAAGAAATATAATTGCTTTCATTATAGGTTGTTTTTTAAAGTAAGAATTTAAATAAATTATGATTTATAGTCACAAGACCTAAGGTTAGAAATGTCATCGTGACACTTTCTTCTGAGAAAAAAAAAAAAAAAACGAAAAAAAAAAAAACGTATTTTACATAGATAAAGCACTTCGTAAAGTATGGGCTGTACTTGTGAGAACAATTTTTTGTATCTCTTTGAGGCATGGATTCCAGGAATCCCTTCAGTTAATCTACTGGAATCTTTTCCCACCAATCCGAGGGCTCCAACTACAACAGGAATTGTTGATGTTTCCATGTGCTACATTATTATTATTATTATTATTATTATTATTATTATTATTATTATTATTATCTATAATATTGTCGGGTTATTTCCTCCTAATTCTCGGGACTGTTCCCATGGGACGCTCTCTAACAATATAAATACACTGCGATATATTTTTTATTACTCACTTCTTACTTTTACACTTATACAACAATTTATATCTCTCGATTTTGGACCAAAATGTTTCCACTTTTATTTGTTATACACATTATTGTCTTGGCTATTGTTGTTAATACATTATCATTTGTTTTTAATACATTATCATTTCTTTGTACATTATCATTTGTTTGTACATATATTGAGTTCAAGCGCCCTACGAGGCTGGCATCCCGCTCTCCCCACTTCACTGTCGAAACTCCTAAATGTAGCCGTCTCTTCTACTCCAATAGCTTCATGTCTCGCATCTCTCGCCTGTGGAACTCCCTTTCCTATTCCTGTTTCCCTGAGAGCTATAAGCTCCAGCTATTCAAATGTAATGTCAATCGACATCTCCAGTTGCCTTGATCTATCCACTACACTTCTCCTCATCCTTTCTTCTATCACTCCTATTTGATCTTGCTCCAAATTTTTCTGTAACCCCTTGCGTCCAAGTGGCTTCCCGCCTTGCTTGGGGTGAAAAAAAATGTCGGCTCTTGTTTCTTTATATTTCTTTATGTGGACTCACATCCCGAGTCTACCATATTTGTTGTAGGTATTTCAGGAGACACAAGTGTTTATCTCTTAACGCATACACAGGCCCCGCAACAAGAGCAGTAGCAATATGTCCAATTTTAAATTATCTGTACTTTAACTCACCGTACTTTGTTTTATCTTTCGTTATTTTTATCTTTTTTTAATTGACCATTAGATGGGCTGAACAGATTTGTATTTTTTTACAAATGGAGTTTGCGGAAGATCTCAGATATAGAGACAGAATGTAATAAAACTGATTATGATGGCTTATCCATTTCCGAAAATATGATTTACAGTTGTTAAGACCACAGAAGCAAGTGGCAAGTCCAATTCCAAAGAATCAAAAAGAGGTTGCATTTTGTTTAGTTTTTGTTAACCTTTCTAAATTTATTGTTAGAGATTTGCAACCATAAGCTTTTTCTCGCATTTTCTACTCGCTAACAAAGAACTTTCTGTTAAGTTCTTATTTATTGATTTCCCAACAATAAATATCACTTTCATCTTCCTCCATATTATTCGACTGTCCTGGTCGTATGGTGAGGGTCTAGAGGTGGCCAGGGTTCCAGTCGAGATGAATGATTTTTTTTGTTTTGTTTTTCACTATCTTCCCGTGTTTATCTCTTCTTAACGCCTACACAGATTCCGCCAACAAGAGCAGTAGAAATATGTACATTTTTAAATTATTTGTACTTTAACTGGCCGTACTTCGTTTTATCTTTTATCTTCTAATTGACCATTAGATGGGCTGAACAGATTTTTGTTTTTTACATATGGAGTTTGCGGGAAATCTCAAATATAGAGACAGAAAGTAAAACTGATTATGATGGCTTATCCATTAGAAGTTGTGCAAAATCATGATCACTGATGGACTTGTCGGGTTACCTCCTCTTAATTTTCAAAACCATTACTAGGAGGACGCAGTGGCGTAGCTAGAGTAAACGTCACCCGGGGCGGTCCGCTCAAATGTCACCCCAATGACCCCGATTCACCCTATGCTGAATGGTTAGCTGTAGCTAAATTTTCTACCTCTACTTTACTCTACTGACCGGTACGTTACTGTTTACATGTATGATCCAAGACAAAATCCAATACCACAAAATAATCAGTTCAAATCAAAAGCTGAAAACATTGCTATTTTTCCTACTCACAAATTTCCCGACAATTTATTAGAAAATTTCTGACGTGGGGACAAAACTGGGGGGGTCATAAATTATTTCTGGGGAGTCATATGCCCACCTGCAGTCAGTCAGTCGCTCACTTTCTGAGCGACTGTTCGGTTTAACTCTCTTCCTACGGGCGGGAGGAACCCGAAGGAGGCTTCGCCGAAGGGCGGAGTCTCCTTCGGGGAGGTAAAACTGGCCCTGAACCCGTTTATACGGGTTCAAATGGGCTATTTTTTGGCCGAGCCTAATGGCTCGGGAATGCCCACGTTAAAAAGGCCTTGTGCCACATGACACCCTCGTGGGGGGGGGTGACTGAATATTGTCATATGCCCGCCTGCGAAACCCTGTGTCTCCACCACTGTTTTCAGACTATTTTTGGCATCTTAGCCTGGTTGAAAAATTTTGTTGGGGGTGACATTGTGTCACCGGTCCTGTGCTGGCACCAGGGGCGGTCCGCCCCACCCCCTAGCTACGCCACTGGTGGGGACGCTCTCCGGCACCATAAATACTCTGCGATAATTTTTTTTTTTAATCACTCACTTTTGATTTCATCCCTCAACATGCAAGTCTCTCATGGAAAAACGTGTTCCCTTTTGGGTGGGAAACGCAGGAACAATACATACACACACACACACACATGTACGTACGCATGCACATTCACATAATTTGGACCAAAAAGTTTCCACATTCATTTGTCACACACATTTTCTTTGTCACTTGTAATCCTTTGGTCTTAATACATTATCATTTGTTTGTACATATATATCGCTTCTTCTTTGGGCACCTCAAGGTGGTGTAATGGTCAGCAACTTCTCGCTAGAACAATTACTACTGATGAGTGAGTTCGATTCTCACTGCGTACCCCCCATAATTTCGGCCTTGTGCCACATCTAAGCTGTGCTTGGAAATTCACTATATCGCTTCTTGTTGTTTCTTTACATTCCTTTACGTGGACTCACATCCCGAGGCTGCCATATTTGTTGTGGGCATTTCAGGAGACACACGTGTTTATCTCACAGCGCGTAAACCGGCCCACAACAATATTATTGTTTATGATCTATGCAAGTAAAATATTGGTGATGCCTTTCAAGGGTAAGTAATTGATGCGAGTTTATTAATAAAAACGTACGTAGTTGTTAAAATTATAAAAAAGCGGGTAACAAGCAAGTAAACGACAACATTTTAAGATTTTAATTATTTAAATACGAAGCCCTATTAATTTATTAATTTATATAATTAAACATTGGTTTAATATTTTGACTCCCTGATTCGGCATAACTTAATTTTGTATAGAAATCCGAAAAATATATTGTAAATAATTTAAAGTTCTTTTAACTTAAATTTCGGTTCTGTTTGAAAGATAATGGCTTAAAGCTATTTCGAATTACAAGAAAAATTAATTTCCGTACATAAATAAATTTTTAGACATTTTAAAAACATTGTAACGTCATTTTCACACTCCTCGACTCACCGGCCATTCTATACAGAAAATATTAACAGCAAATTTAAAATTCTCTTTAAAATCCAGTATTTTTCCTAGTGATGTGTTTCGAAATCTATTAGTAAATTTAAAGACTCATTAAGTGGATTCTCTAAAAGTAATGTTTACCTTTTACTTAAAACAGAGCGAAAATACTGTTTTATTTACAGGCGGTAACCTGTGAGGTCCATAGACATGAAGAAATACTGTAATTCTATACCCTGTCCGAAAAAGCGCGCGATAAAGTAAAAATAAAGCCGAAAGCAATACGGGAGACCTATTCTTTTTATGTACCGTGTCCTTTCAGGGTGTAGGCGATCATGGCTCTCCACTTCACCCTATCCCTTGTAGCTCTTAATAAGTTTTGTCCCTTTGCTACTTCCCCCAGACCATGTTGAGTCATTCACTTGCTTAAACCCGCTAGGCATGTCGTGCGTTGCATTCTGTTGTCTCTCTTTCCCTCTCTTCCTTGTTTGCATCTTCTCGAAAACCTCATCGTTGCTCACACCCTCGGTCCATGATATCCTTAGCATCCTTTTGTAGAACCATACCCCCGTTGCCTCGAGTCTCTTCTTCATCTTTGAGGAGACCGTTCAACATTTGCTGCCTTAAAGAAGGACGGACGTCATGTATCCGCTTAGTACTCGTTTCTTTGTTACCAAAGAAATCCTCCTGTCTCGTAATACTCTGCCTAACTTTTGGAATGCGTCTTTGGTAATCCCAATACGTCTTCGGATCTCAGCGTTGCACTTATCGTCCTCTGTCAGAATACTTCCCCCCGCCTGCTTGATTTGACTGCCCCCCCCAGCTTGTAAATCGCATTTTGGGCTCCTCTTTTGACTGATGACCATACATTCTGTCAACCACTTGCTTAAGCCTGCTAAGTATGTCATGAATTGCTTTCCCTTATCTCTCTTTCCCTCTATTCGCCCTGTGAGTATCAGATGCTCCAAGCCCTCTTTTCTCATCACTTATCCCAGAAATTTCAGCTGCCTCTTCCTGATGTTAAGTATAAGCTTCCTCCTTGTTTGCATCTTCTCCAAAACCTCATCGTTGCTCACACGCTCGGTCTATGATATCCTTAGCATCCTTCTGTAGAACCATACCCCCGTTGCTTCGAGTCTCTTCTTCATATTTGAGGAGACCGTCCAACATTTGTTGCTGTATAGGAGGACAGATGTCACGTAGCAGTTCAGTACTATTTTCTTTGTTACCAAAGAAATCCTCCTCTCTCGTAATACTCTGCCTAGCTTTTGGAATGCGTCTTTGGCCATCCCAATACGTCTTCGGATCTCAGTGTCGTACTTACCGTCCTCTGTCAAAACACTTCCCAGATATTTAAACACCTGCTTGATTTTAGTGTCCCCGACCTGTAAATATCATTTCAGGCTCATTCTTTTACTGATGACCATGAATTCTACTTGTTATTTATGATCGGTCACGTCTTTTCCAGCAGTACAATAGTCAAGAATTTACACTATTTACATTATTCGGACTATTGTCCTCAAAACGTTTCGGTCGATGTACGCTCGGGCCTTCTTCACGTTTTTGGAATGTCGAACTGAACCCTTTATTTCGTTCGCTGGGGTAGACTTTTCTAGTTCCACGTGCCATGTTTAATCGATGTTAGTTATCAGTTATCTCCTGCTAATTCCCCTCTCCAAGTTCTCCACTGCCTTAACCAGGTATTGAACTCACAACTCTTTGGGTCCTGTCACTGGATCTAACCAACGCCTTTATTCACTGTGCCATGTGTCCTTAAGAAGGCCGGATCGTACATAGGCCGAAACGTTTTGATAAATATTGCAATAAAGATGAGGACGATAGTCCGAATAATTTAAATATGTACATCTCAGAAATATAGACAGATACAGTCAAGAATTTGTTATTTATTTATTTATTTATTTATTATTATTATTATTATTTAAAATCTAAATCTGGTTTAATTACTTTGGACTACAATCAGTCATAAGGCGGTATGTGAGTGGCTGAGAAAAATACATAAAAGTTAATGCATTCAAAAATAATAATAAAAACAAGTGAAAACTCACCGCGTTACATCTCTCCCACATATATATGTTTTTTGCTTCTTCTATCCAAAAGAAAGGCTATAAATTCAAGAAACAAGACAGCAAGCAAACCAAATGAAGGTATGTGCCTTGGACAGTTTAAACAGTGATGTCTTAGACAAACATTTAACCAGCAACTTGCTTTCATAAATATTTTTCGTCAGATTTAGCAATAAACAAATCGACTGAAAAAACATACAAAAAAAAAACACGTGTCGTTTGGATTATATTCCCTTTCTCTTGAAAAAACAATACATACAGCAAACCACTGAGAGGAATAAGGACAAAAGGAAAACGATTCTTTACCAACGCGTTTCGTCCTCTGACGGACTTTACCAAGGCAAATGTAAGGATTTATTTTGCAACATATTTATAGACAGAAGTAAAAACATTATCAAGTTTTCAAAATGTTTAAATTTACGAACGCTTAAAAATATTCTTAAAACTAACTGTGAAAATCAAGATAAATTATGGAGTGTAATTTGGAGATTAATATATGAAAAAGAGTAAATGTTGGTATTGTTACTGGTGGAATTTTTTAATGGTATATATATATATATATATATATATATATATATATATATATATATATATATATATATATATATTACTTTTTGTTATTAATGTATTATTGAGTATATTATTTTAATTTGATGAAATGATTATGTATTTATTTTTAAATAATATCAGATTTTGATTTAACCGTTTTCTTTAACTTAAAAAAAAAACTGATGATATATGTTGACTTGGGTAAGGAGTATATCTTTTAGGAAAGGAGATATTTAATAAAAATCCGCGGCGCAGATATACATTTTGGAAAAATTCAATAGCAACGCTTTCAAGAACTTTCCGTATAAGGTATTTTCACTTTTTAATAAGTGCGCTAATCTTTCCGGAAGTCCTACGTGACTGAACGGTCAGGCACGTTAGATTCAATGATGGTTTCCCATAGGGAATAACGGTTCAAATTCTGCCGGAGGATGCATATCTTTCCATTCTCTTTGTTTACGTTAGGATATGATGCAGAACAGATATGAATGTTTCGGCAAAGAAGCGTCTGTTCAAAAAGCACTATTCTGGCGTGTATCACGTATGGCACATAACTAACTGTGACCATTAGTCCTACGTGTCCGAGCGATTAGGCACGTCAGATCCAATGACGGTTCCCCATAGGAGATGCAGGTTCGAATCCTACCGGAGGACGCATGTTTTTCTGACAAGTTTTCTCGAATATTCAGGCCAGTAGATGAAGTTGGATAAAAAAATACTGCTTAATTAAAAAAAAAAAAAAGAAAAAAAGTTTCTTCTCGAATATGAGTAACGTTTAAAAAAATTAAATTAAAAATAAAAATGTCAGATTTAATCAATTTCCTAAAAATAATTTTTTATGTGTGATACACGCGTAGTCGATCATGTATCTTTCGATACATGACTGACGAGGCAGATTTTTTCCGCAGTAGGTTGCCACTTCTTTCTGCGGTAGACCAGTTGTCATCCAAGGCTATAGAAACCGTCTGTCATAGTTGGGGCGGGGGGAGAAGAAGAGGATTCATACCTTTCCCTTGGGTATTAGCGCGCAAGTAAATGCAATAGATTTGAGTGGAATTCGAACTCGACTCGCTGATTCCTCAATCCGGGTCGTTATCCAATACTCCACCGTACCGAAGAGGAGTATCCATCAAAAATAATATTTAAACAATGTAAATTGAAATTATCAATATGTCAGATCCGTTTCCTAAAAATCTATGTCTGTATTTTTTTTCTTTTATCCACAGACCAAGGAATTCCATTTCCCCGTGCCCACAAGGAAAGAAGTCTAACAGAGAATATTCAGAGGAAAACAGCAAGTCAAAAGGTACAAATAAACATTTTGGTCTAATGATCTATCATCATCATCATACTTATTATAAAACCCAGGTTGTGTGTGTGTGTGGGTGTGTGTGTGTGTACGTTTATACATTGGATCGTATTTCCTACATTTTTCAACCGATTTCAACAAAAATTCACAGGACTACGTAAAATTACCGTGCGGTGGTTCTGACAGCGCCAAAAATGGGAAAACACAATTGTTTTTGCATGAAATTAATTTGAAAACACGATTAAGTCGCCAGAATGAAAGGGGGACAACTCATATCGAGTTATATTTATTATAAAACGCAGGTTGTTTGTGTGTGTGTGTGTGTGTGTGTGTGTGTGTGTGTGTGTGTGTGTGTGTTCGTTTATATATGGATCGGATTTGTTGTTCGTTTATATATGGATCGGATTTCCTACATTTTTTCAACCGATTTCAACAAAACTTCACTTTTTTTGGCAGGTAGTGTTTCTTATTGTCTTGCACACTTTTTTCTTTATCTTTACATTCAGAATGCTTTAAAAATTCTATTTACAAGACAATTGTTTATAATAAAATTCTATTCAATCGGTCGACTCATAGCGATTGAAAACAATGTTTTTGTTTGAGTTTGGGTTTGACCAATTCGTAAAAAAAAAAAAAAAAAAAAAAAACAAAACAAAACAAAAAAAAACTAATTAAGACATGCGTGTCCGTCAACCTTAAACATTAATCTTTGTCAATTTTATTTTTCAGTTTTTATGATGGTCGATACTTGATCTATCTCTTACTGTTACATCCCCGGGCAACGCCGGGCTCTACTGCTATTCATCATTATTATTATTATTATTATTCGCTGCGTCCCTTCAAGACATAGAATATCATGGCTCTTCACAACTTTGTATTTCCTGTGGCCCTTAGATCTCATTTTACATTTGCTAAGGTCCTCGCCCCACATTCCGCCATCTATTTACTCAAGCTCGTCAGGTAGTTGGCCCACTATCTTTCCCTATCTCTCTCTATGTCCTGTCAGTGTTAAGTTTGCCAAGCCCCTTTCCTCATTATGCGTTCAATAATTTCAGCTGTCTTTTCTTGTTTCTGATCAGAAGTGTTTTTCTTTTGTTTTGTGTTGTTGCTATTTTCTCGAAGATTTCCTTGTTTCTTGCACGCATCGTCTGAGGAATTCTCAGTATCCTTCCGTAGAACCACATTTCAGTTGCCTCCAGTTTTTCAAAATATTTGAAAAGGATGTGTACCTGGCACTAATTAAATTGCCTGGTCGATTCATAAAATATATGTTGGAAATATTTTTTGTGCATTAGCATTCTTGATCTTGTGACATTAGTCGGAATTAAAAAAAATGTTTTATCATATTGATACAGAGTAGGATTATTCCCTGAGTATTTACAGAGTTATTGAACATACCTTTTATTTACAAATGTCAAGTTTGAAAGTGTGGTAACATCAGTTATACCTGAATTTTATTTAAATTATCTGATTTTTTTAACCTTTATGCACATTTCTAAATATTCAAGCAACAAAATTATGATGAAGAAAGAAAAAAAGAAAGAAAGAAAGAAAGAAAGAAAAAGGGGAAATCTTTCAATATATAAGTGGACAAGAAAGAAAGAAAGAAAGAAAGAAAGAAAGAAAGTAAGTAAGAAAGAAAGAAAAAGGGGAAATCTTTCAATATGTAAGTGGACAAGAAAGAAAGAAAGAAAGAAGAAAAAGGGGAAATCTTTCAATATATAAGTGGACAAGAAAGAAAGAAAGAAAGAAAGAAAGAAAGAAAGAAAGAAAAAGGGGAAATCTTTCAATAGATAAGTGGACAAGAAAGAAAGAAAGAAGTGCTGAAAGAAAGAAGAAAAAGAAAGAAAGAAAGAAAGAAAGAAGAAAAAGAAAGAAAGAAAGGTGTGCTGAAAGAAAGAAGAAAAAGAAAGAAAGAAAGAAAAAGAAAGAAAGAAAGAAAGAAAGAAAGGTGTGCTGAAAGAAAGAAGAAAAAGAAAGAAAGAAGCAAGGTATTGAAAGAATGAAAGAAGTTATTGAAAGAAAAAGAAAGAAAAAATGAATAAAAAAAGAAAAGGTTGTTTAAAGAGAGGGAATAGTGGAAGAAGAATAAAGAAAGCAAAAGGAGACAGTCGAAGAGATAAAAAGAATGAGAAAAAGAAAATAGTTCAAAGAAAGAAAGAAAGAACAGAAAATGAGGTGAAAAAAAAGAAAGAAACAAATATAAATAGACAAAGAAAGAAATATCAGATAATCCTAATATGAAGTGAAGTGATTACCCTATTTTTTCGGCTTACAAGACGCACTTTTTTTCCGAAAAAATACCCTGAAAAATACGTCTGCGTCTTCCAAGACGAATATAAGGCAACGCCCAGGCTCAAGTAAGCTTGGACGGTCACCTAATTGGCTTGACTGATAGGGACGTGGATTTCTATGTCGAGTCATTACACTATGTTAGCTATCTACCTAATTCAATTTTTTATAATGTGTAACCTCAGTACTTAGCTTTTACAAGTATTTCCAAGACCATAAGCCTTCCTGGAGCCGAGCCACAAGCTTAAGCATGCTCTGTTTAGTAGCAGCGGAGGAACCTTTCTGTTCTTGACTAGTATGTCATTGCCATAGAAAAAAAAATCAGACAAGTTATTAATGCAAACGTGACGCCAATATGCGATGGACACATGGTGAATGTGCTGTTGTATGAGAATGACTTTTTTCCTTAGAAATTCTTTTCCAATATTAGAGTTTCATCTTTCAAACTGCAGCGTCTTGTAAGCCGGAAAATACGGTATATCTGCATTTTATTTTAATTTTATGAATTTTTTTTAACCTTTTTTTACTTTTTAAAAAATTTTAAATTTTTTCGGTATTGGACTTTTTTTTTCGGAAGCACATGCACAAACATTTAAGATTCATAATTATTTATCTTAAATGAAGAATAAACAGATACATAATTTTATTAATGTATGTAAAATTTCGTTCTTTAATTAGAAAATGTATATAACCATTTTTTCTTTATTTAAAAAAAGAAATAATTTTGTAAATCCAGGGCTGGCGCGTACTACCCCCGAAACACCCGATCAATGGATGGAGTCTGATTGGTGACCCTCGCTATCTTATCAACATTTACTTTTTTCTACCTACATTTATATACGTTAGAAATTAATTTAAGAACAACTGACTATTAAAGGAAGAAAAATTTTCGCGGATTTTGACGTCGTTCTGAAGCCTTTTTGGTTCGTCCAAATCCGGGAATTTGTTTTGCTTATGCAAAGTCTTGATAAAAAAAAAAGCGCTATATAAAATGCATAATTTTTTTGTTCATAATTTTGATTGAATGTGGAATCTGTTCAAATTCTTCAATACTTTAAAAAGAAAAAATCATAATTTGATCTTAAAAATTGGCGTAAAACATTGTTGATTTATTTAAAATGGAAAGATCTATTATGACATGTCTCTAATTTGTATTTAGATGCATTGCATCTATTTTCAATTTTTCTAGATGAATTGCTCACTTATATTGCATATTATCCATTACTGTACATAATTAGTTTCAAATAAAATGTGAATAGTGGAGCATGAATCTCTTGCATATGAAAATTGAGATGTCCTAGAGGGGGGGGGCGTATCATAGATTCAGGGTGGGGACACGAGACCCTTTTACCAGCCCTGGCTGTGACAATGCTACTGAGTACTGACGGAAGGTTAAAAATAATAGTATACAAAACGATAGAAAAAAAATATAGAATGATCTATTATGACATGTCTCTAATTTGTATTTAGATACATTGCATTTATTTTCAATTTTTCTAGTTGATTTGTTTATTTACATTGCATATGACCCGTTATTGTTCATAATTAAGTCACAATAAAATGTGTATTCTATATGAATATTACCTTATGAAAATTGAGATGCAGTAATGTAGGGGGGGGACCCGTATCATAATTCGCGAAGGGGCATTATCATGGATTCGGCGGTGGGGAGCATGAGACCCGTGCGCCTGCCCTTTTCTTGATAAGAGATTAGCCGAAAGCGCTCGGAACCACAGACCATGTGAAAAGTTTTTACACAGTCTCTCCAGAAAAGAAATCACTTGTACGAATGCAATAAAAATATAATAAAAGTTTAAACGCATTGCCTTGTCAGCCGTCTTAAATGAAACCTGTGTAAAAAAAAGATTGCTGCCCAAACACACACACACACACACATATATATATATATATATATATATATATATATATATATATATATATATATATATATAAAAATTGATATGAATACTACCTTATGAATATTGAGGTGTGGTAGAGTGGGAATGCCCGTATTATATATTCAAGGTGGGGACCACAAGACCTTTGCACCGACCCTGTCAGTAAACCCCTGAGATAAAAACAAAAAAGTACGCAAAACTGTTAAGTCCAACAATTCTTCCAATAGAAGTCAGAGATTGACATTGTATCAATATTATAAACAGGGCTTCCCTTTTATATCTCAATACTATAAACAGGTCTTCTCTTTTCTATATCAATACTATAAACAGGTCTTCTCCTTCCTATATCAATACTATAAACAGGTCTTCTCCTTCCTATATCAATACTATAAACAGGTCTTCTCTTTTCTATATCAATATTATAAACAGGGCTTCTCTTTACTATATCAATATTATAAGCAGGTCTTTCTTTTCCTATATCAATATTATAAACAGGGTTTCACTTCTATATCAATATATTAAACAGGTCTTTCTTTTTCTATATCAATATTATAAACAGGACTTTCTTTTTCTATATTAACATTATAAACAGGTCTTCTCTTTTCTATATCAATATTATAAGCAGGTCTTCCTTTTCTATGTCAATATTATAAACAAGCCTTTTCTTTTCTATATCAATATTATAAACAGGGCTTCTCTTTACTATATCAATATAAAAAATCATTTTAAAAAAATATAATTTTATTCTGACAAGTGTTCTGGCCTAAGGAAGCTCTAAAATGGCTAATGTGTAAAAATTATTTCAAAAGAAATTTCCCTCCACCTTTTTTAATGAGTGGACCAATCAATTTAAGTAGTACCCTGTGTCTTATATCTAAATAAACAAAAAAATGTTTCAACTATTTCAATATACCGGATATTACATTGTTGTTACTGGCTAGTGATGATTTATTAAAATACTTACTGTAAAGCCAATGGGCGTGGTTACAAGTTTAACTGTATGGTAATTAATAAAATATTTAACTGTAAAATAATTTAAGATTAGTATTTTTATCAGTATATTTTCCTTCAACTCAAAGAGGTAGAAGAAAAAGGTATAATTACTTGAACGAATGAAACATACAAACACTTAATTAAAAAAGAAAATAGTTCGTTTCTCTAACATTTTTTACTTAGTTGAATTTTAATTAGTAGAATCCAAAACTTAAAATGCATACCTGGCACGTGCTGGGAAAGTTTTTTAAAAAAATATTAAGCCCCAGACACAGCCAGGCCTTCCCACCATACAGTACCTTTTCTTCAGGAGAGTGCTGGGTTTATTATCCGGCGCTTATGACGTCCCTAAAAGGGAAAATGCCAAGATGTCTTGGTCAATTTTTGTACGATAAACGCACTTTAAACGTTGACCTTGTGTCACATTGGATAGCAAAGTGGGCGCGCAAGAAAAAAAAACTTACCTGGTGCAGGGGTGCCGGAAGTGGAGGAAAAGCTTCTCCCCATTTTAGAGGGAGCACCTGCGACAGCACCCCCCCCCCCTACATTGCAGTAAGAGAGATAGTGTCGTGTAATATTGATGCCAGTGTGACAATGATCGCAGAAACTGGACAAAAATATTTGTCCATGGCCAGTATTCAAACGTATGTGTACGGTGCTCCCCACGTTAAAACAACCTTGTGCCACACCCTGCCTTAGTGTGAAATCCGGGTAAATATGCCTAAAGATTAAGCAGAAAGTAATTTTTTTGTAAATTTTACTGAATTTGAAATTTCCCTAGTTTTATCAGTTTTGGAGTTGATATAAAAAAAAAGAACCAACGGATATATATATATATATATATATATATATATATATATATATATATATATATATATATATATATATATCCGAATGTAATGAGAAAGAAAATAATATATAAATTGTAACGTTCACACCATTAATTCAAAAGATGGCTCAATACAGATAGTAGAGAATTTTTTTTCATATAGACAAAAACAATTTACTACAGTGTAACCCGGATATAAGAGAGTTGTCGGGACCGGAGAAGAAGTCTCTTATATCCGGGTTTCTCTTATATCCGGGTTTGGTCTATTTTGTTTAGGTAAGTATGGCTCTAATTTGGGACCAGAGAAAATCTCTCTTATATCAGGGTTTCTTATATCCAGGTTACACTGTAATTACAAAGATGCAACTTCGTTTCGATGCATTTAGTTGCACTTCGACTGGAGAGAACCAAATTTTTTTTTAAAAATATATATTCATCGCAACACAGAAATTACCATGTTTCGAAATCAAAACCTAAATCTTGAATTAAACTTAAAATTTAAAGTTCAGTTCCATTCTCAAGCGATACAGATTAATAATATCCTTCGAAAAAATGATTTACTCTTTCCATCATACTCTAGTATGTAACGAGCACTGCTTTTAAAAATAAATGTAAAAAAAAATTGGATTATAAATGTGACTGTTCCTTAATATATATATATATATATATATATATATATATATATATTACACGCACACACACACACACACACAAGTATAGGATTGGTGTATAGGGAATAAATTCCAATAACCAACAAATACTATTCTTAAAAGAGTGCTCAATACAGAGTAGAATTATTTATTCGAAAATTATAGCATAAGTATGTTATAAAATCACTACAAAAATAGCCATTTTGTTTCAACACTTCTGGTTTCTTATCAAGTGATGGTGGTGAATGTAGAATTACCAGAAGTGTTGAAACAAAATGGCTATTTTTGTAGTGATTTTATCCCATGTTTATATATTTTATTCGAAGATTATAACACACACACACACACACACATATATATATATATATATATATATATATATATATATATATATATATATATATAGTACTTCCAAATT